>JANTPZ010001923.1:0-26373 GCA_025593235.1 Vachellia pachyceras | reverse complement strand
AAATGGGCAGAAGAATTTCCGCTTATTTTTCTCCTACTCGTCATGTATAATCCCTCAGAAAATCATAAACAGAATAACTGAGGAAGGATCCAAGAATGATTTTACATTATACATCTAACAAAGTGTTTATATTCTAAAGGGTAACTCACTCAATCACGGAGAAGCTATCTTCTCTGCCATGAAAGCCTGCATGAGGGAAGTTGAATATAATTCTATCAAATCTGCTCCCAAAAAAGTATGGTTGATCCTCCATTTGGGTTGCATCAACTCCATGATACACAAATGCTCCCAGCTTTGTTAAGGTATCTAAATTTGACTTTGCCTTCCTGTACTTCCTCACAACTTGATCTTATACAAAAAAGGAAAAACAAGGGGACTAAAATTAAACCTTCTGGACTAAAATGTACTTCCACAGATCGTAAAGAATAAGAAAACGAGCTACAACTTTTAAAGGAGCAGAAGCAAGTAGAGATTAAGCTAGGCGATGTTCATGTCTAGATCAAGCTTCGTTAGAATACCAAAAGAAAATCAAATATGTTAGTTCCTTGACTCCTCCCACAGACTCTGTAGGGTATGCAAAATGCAAAAGATAAAGCTTGAATTCCTTTAGATCCTTAGAAAAGAACAAGCGAACAGAAATCAAACTTACTTAGATGAACAAATTCATCCTTATGTTTGAAAACTACTGAGGGAAAATAATAGTTATCTCAAGAGAGAACTCAAAGGTCGCAGCAATAACTTGATGTAGTACTAGTAAGAAGCGTAATCGTCAAGCAATAAGCAAAAACCGTATACTATTTTAGATAACCCCAGCAATCAAGAAACAAAATAACATTTGTGACAACGAAGGGGGAAATTTGGAAGACGAAGCATTACACGCACGAGAGAGAGAGAGAGAGAGACCGTAAGTGTCGAGGGAAGAAGCAACGATATTGAGAGCTGAGCCAAACGATTGAGCTAAGCAACGAGAGAAGGAGAAATCACCCTCACCCACCAACAGTATTTGATGATGCGAGGAATAATACTTGATCCATTTTTCTTCTACAACGTCGCTACTCAAACCCGCAAACTTCTTCCTTGCCTTGTTTTTTTTGTTCAACTTCTTCCTTTCCTTGTTGCCGCTCATTTGTGAAGCCGTTGCTTACCACTGTGCACAAGAAGTTTCAAACTTTCTAGATGCAAAATGAAACCTTCCACCGTTTGAGATGACTCGACTAAGAGCTTGTATATGAGCCGGTTGGCAAATGAACCTTCTGCTCAGGCATGATTGCCCAATTTCCTGCATTTAAAGGCAAATTTGAATTTAAATTATGTTTTTTTATCATTGTTTATTATATTGAATTTAACGATTTTGTTAGCATTTACACCATTATTGCTTTAAAAAAGTACAGACACCGTTTACCTTAGTCTTTCAGACCTTGATCATCTCCTTGCAGCTTGTGATCATCTTCTCGCTATTGTTTACATGAACTTCTCTTCTTCTGCTTTGAAGACTCCTTGCAGCTTGTGATCATCTCCTCGCTCTTGCCGACGTTCTCCTTAGTCTTTCAGACCTTGACTGTTTATCACTTGTACATTTTTCTCGCCCTCGCTGCTAATCGGATAAGCCAAGAAACACTGCAGCTCGTGTTGCTCTTGGAAGAAGGAAATAACTAACCTCAACTCCGCTTATTTTGTAAGCTTCAAAGTTTAAACCCCACACCAACAACCAACACAGAAACTTAACTATGAAGGAGAGTGGAGAAAGGACATGACGCGTACTCATTAATACATATACATATATATATTTATGTTACTGATTTATGGGGCCACGTGCCCCTTAATTATTTTGTTGATTTTTTTATTTTACCAAGTTTTTTCCTTTCATTTTCTTTTTATAAAATTATTTTATTATCGTGTTGCTCTTGGAGGAAGGAAATGGAAAATGGTGTCGTGTTTTTTTTTTTTTACGTGAGAATATGGTGTCGTGTTTAAACAGTAGGAAACACTCAAAAGGTCAAAACACATGCTTACTTCAAAACTTGGTAAAGTTTTTTAAAATAAACTAATATCAAAACTTGCTTCAAATCCGAGACCCTAGTAAAGAGAGTCAACGAGTCAACAAGGACATCTTTATGTCTTGTCTCTCTCCGTAAAATGCGCGTCGAGTGTTGAGAAATAAGATTAAAGAGCGAAGTTGTGCCGGGGGGGGGAGAAAAGAAAAAGGAACGAAAATAAAGGTGGAAAGAATATTTTATATATGATTGCATGAATAGTTGAATAATGAATACTTTGTTAAAAAAATGGGTATGTCTAAAAAGTATTTTTATAAGTAAAATGTGAATATTTTTATACATTTTAATTAAATTAAATTTTATTTACATTCACCATTGATCTAGTAGTAGCCGGTTTTAGTTTCATAACCTTAGGTATTATATTTTAAAAATAATTTAGAAAAATTTTTATTTTTGGTAAAACAAAGTTTATGAATAAGAGGTATAATTTTGAATTTGTCTCTTATCAGCAATATATTTAATTAGTTTATGTTATACAATTGTCCCTATAATTATTTAAGCATGAACATATTGAATAATTAAAAATAAAAAGTTTACATAGTATAAATTAAAAAACACTGAATAATTGTATACTGTCCACTATGAATTTTAAATAATTTAATTCATTGTAAATTTTTTATTTTGACCTGGCCATTGATGGGTGCAGTGGGCTCTCTTCATGTGTGATTTTTGAAAATGGAGGAGAAGGAAGAAGAGATTGTAAATATAATTATCAAAATGACTAAAAAGTGCCTTAATGACTAAAAAGATTGATTACATGGATATTTTTTTTGGAATAACACTAAAATCACTTTTTTTATATAATGTGCGTATTTGGAATCCAGAGTAATTTTAAGGATTCCGAAATAAATATATAAGAAATGTTTTATCTCCTCTTACATACAATATGGTTTAAACGTGCAAATCAAACAAGCACAATATATAATGGAACAAATGTCTAAATATATGTATATGTAACAAGTATACAAAAATCACTTTTTTTTTAAAAAAAATTAGAATACAAGTTTTTGCATTGATTTGAAATAACTAGCAATGATTTATTAAGCTTAGCTTTCTCGCAATTTCTCCTTTTAACATAGTAGTCATCATCAATATTTATGGATAAGGTTGAGGTGTAAATGTAACATCATAACTTTAATTAGATGATTTAATTGTCAATGAAAAATAATTATTGATTTAAAGATTTAATTACCATTTTTTAGAAATAATTTTTTATAATAAATGGAATTCATCAAGTAATTATTTAAATAAAAAAGCATTTTTCCAAATGTAACGTATACAAATAAAAAATTACAAAATGGTAATAAAATAATTTTATAAAAATAAAATGAAAGGAAAAAATGGTAAATTTAAAATAACTAAATCAATATTAGAGAGAGAGAGAGAAAATAACAACATAGGACTTAAACGGGTGAGCCATCGATGTGCTTGGATTTTAAAGGGTGAAACCTAAAACCCTATTTACTCTAAAATCCCTTTTTTTACCCGAAAAAATAAAATGCTATTTTTAAGCCTACCTCTCATTTTAAATGGGTTTGATCCAACCCGTTCGATATGCTTTACAACCTCAACTAATGAGTGGTTAGAATGGTGTTTGAGGTCATTTAAGGTTTGTTTGAAAGTTGTACTAAAAATCTAGATTTTGTTGTAAAATTTAGGTTTTACTTTAAAACTTAAATTTTGTTCAAATATTCATAGTTTTAAAAAAAGCTATTTTAAAGAAAAACTTAGGTTTTTAAAAAGTTATTTCCTTGTAAAATCATAATCTTTATTCTAATAAATTTTCCCTTTCCTCATTTTTCTTTACCTCTCTTCATTTTTCTTACTTGTTTTTTGTCATAAATTTTGTAAAAATCAATAACTTCCCAATTACAATCAACTTTTCAAAATCCAAATTTTAACTTGAAATCCTTAAAAAATAATCTTCCAAAATTTATTCTAAAAACTTTGATTTTGATGCTTCGAATTCGAAGAAAAACTATTTTCTATCCAATTTCCAAATAAGCTCGTATTGAAGATGACTGTCAGGGGAAAGGAGGGGAGGAGAAAAAGGAAAAAGGGTATGTTAGTAATTAGCAAATTAATAATATTTTGAAATGCCATACTGGTTCCTCTTCTCTCATAACATATTTGCAAAATTTAAATCCCTGAATTGTTTGTGAGGGTATTTTAATGGTGTTTTCCCATTTTTGACATCAAATAGTAGAATATAATATATGAAAAAGAATTATGATTCCAAAATCTTAATCTCATAATGCCTCCTCGTCTGTTTTTTTTTTTTAAAAACTACGCTACTTACAGACTTTCGAAAGATTGATTATATGGATCGCTTTTTTGGAAGAACACTAAAATAATTTTTAATATAATATATAATGGAACACGTGTCAAATAAATATATATCTAATAAATATAAGAACACCAAAATCATTTTTTTATAAAATATATAATGGAACACGTGTCAAGTAAACATCTATCTAACAAATATATAAAATAGCTTTTTTAAAAAAATTATTAAACATATTTTTGCATTGACTTAAATAGCCAATAGCATTGATCTTGACACTGATGTGACGAAGGTTGTACGGCCGATAACGCACAATGGGAATCGAATAATGTAAATCATCATCCTACTTTAATTAGTTGATTTAATTATCAATAAAAAATAATTATTTATTTAAAGAGTTTAATTACCATTTAAAAATAATATTTGATGATAAATTTAATTAATTTAAAAACGCATTTCTCCATATGTAACGTATGCAAATAAAAATTATAAAACGGCAATAAAATAATGTTATAAAAAGAAAAATGAAAGGAAAAACGATAAATTAAACAAAAAAATCAATAAAGTGCATGTTTGGGAACTTCGTTCACGAATGGAACACGTAAATCAAGATAAAACCATCTTAAAATTCATAAAAACCATTTTGAAATCCATAAAAACCATTTTGAAATCCATAAAACTATCTAAAAATCCATAAACTCATTTCTTCCAACATAATTCTCAAACATACACAAAATAATATAGGGGGCGCGTGGTCACATAAATCAGTAATATAAATAAATATATTATATTAACGGGACGGTCCTTTAATTTAATAAAAAAATAAAGGAGAAAGCAAAGTGGGTGTTAGTGACTTGTAAATATCCCTCGCGTCAACGTCACATCATTACAAAAGAGAACGTAGCGTCTCCTTTCTCTAGTGACCTCATAGCTAAGTTTCCGTTGCCAAATTAGTTCGACAGTCGCTGGTGCTTTTAGTTTTAGGTTCAAACTTTTAAGCTTGCAAGTTATCATAACTAATTTATTTTATATATTTTAATAAATTATATTATAATTTTTATTATTTAATTATGTATCATGAATCTTCTTTTATTTGTACGTATGCGACCTAGTGGAGTGTGAATTATTTTTTTAATAAAAATCTATTTTACTAGAATATATGTCTGTTTTAGCAATTATCATTATTTTAAAGTAACTATGATTTAATGTACATATTACAATATTAAGTGGTATTAAGGCAGTTGGGGTGAATTTGTAATGATTGAGAATATTGTTCTATGTCAAGTTTTTCTGAGATTTTATCAAATTAATTGAGTTTAAATGTATTATTTATTGATGTTGGACAAAAAATGTATTATTTATTGCAAGCTAATTGTAGTGTATCCCCTAGGCCTCGACCTCCCTTTTGCCATTTTCATTTCAGATTACCATAGCCGAAGGGTTATGTGGTGTTGCAGCGGGAATTAGAGGCATGCGTGGCCAATGTTAGGCTGTGCACGTTTTTATACGCGCCACCTTTTTTTTTTTTTTCAATTTTTTTATTATTATTTTATTGAAATTTTGTTTTAAAAAATAATACAACAAATTCACATACAATTTATCAAACCTATTTGATTTTTCGGAACAAAAATACATTTCCAGAAAAATGTAATCAACAATGTTTACAATACAAAAACATAATACATAATCAACAATCCCCAAAACAAGTATACATTTAAAATAAAATAATAATGTTTAAAATAATATTTGAAATTGTTAAAACATTATCCTCTTCCTATTAAAATATAAAACATTTAATTTTTTAAAAAAGTAAAAAAAATAAAAAAGGGCTCCCCCACCAACCGGTGGGCCAGCTAGTTTTTATACAGGCTACCATCCCGCCTCAGCCCACAGGGTGAGCCCATTTTCCAACACTAGCGGTGTGGCTGAGCATTTTCAGATTACCTATTCATCCATTTATTTATTTTTTCTATTTTCCTTTCTATTGCCAACAAATTTCCAACATTCATCAAACACGGAGCCAAACATAACACAAACCAACCAAATCCGTAAACCAACGAAAGTCAGCTTCACCATGGGTTAGAAGACAAACAAGCCCTAATAACGTGGTGGAAACTACTTTTTCAATATAATTTACAACCTGCTAGATAAGTATATGGAAAGAGTTTTATCTTGACCTAGGTAAACATAATTTTGCAAGATTATCACAAATAGGTTCAAAGTAACTTTCTCCCTGCCATCAATCCAAACAAAAATCTACACAAGCTCTAAATATGATCACCAAACTATTCATGAAACTACATGCATATAAAAGGGGTTGGAAGTAAATCTGCGATTCAAATTTTGTTCATAAAGACCAGTAGTTCACCAGCTACTCTAACAATGATTTTACATTATACATCTAAGTGTTTATAATCTTCCACAAACAAACACACAAATGTTAGACATTAGTAATATAGTGTATGAGCCAGGTGGCAAATGAACCTTTTGCTCAGCCATGATTACCCATTTTTTCTGCATTTAAAGCCAAGGTTGAATTTAAATTATGTTTTACTATATTGTTTCCTTTTATCATTAACTTTCTGGTAAGAAAATGTTTTTACCTTGCGTGTTTGGATCAACCGGAAAAAAAAAGAGATAAAGGAAAATAAATCTATTTTTTCTAAAACACCGTTATTGCAAAAAAAAAAAAACACAGTCACCTTCTCTTCTGCTTTAAAGATTCTTTACAGCTCGTGAACATCTCCTGGTCCTTGCCGTCATTCTCCATAGTCTGTCTTTATCACTTGTACTTTTTTCTCGCTTCTTTACCAATCAGAGAAGCCAAGAACTGCAACACATGCTGCTCGTGGAAGAAGCAAATAGAATAACAAGAACAAGCTCATGGAAAATTGAAATCTCTTAATGGTGTCGTGTTTAAATTTGTAAGCCTTGAAAACACCTTCACACGATAGAAAACACCTGTTACAAACTTATCTACAGTTTATGTTTTGCTTTCAAGTAGGAGACCATAGTAAAGAGAGTCAAGAAGGTCATCTTTACATCTTGTCTCTCTCCGTAATGCATGTCGAGTGTTGAGAGAAAGGATTAAAGGGATTAAAGAGAAGTCACAAGTGGGAGATAGAAGAAAAAATGAAAGACAAAGATTAAGAGAAAAGAAACGAAAAAAAGATAAACTAAACCAAGGGAGCTTCTCTGAGGGTTATGATGATTACTGAGAACCTCTATTTCACTGTTTAAGTAGCCTCCTCCTCTTTCTCCAAAGCTTGGAAGATGACCATTTCTGCTACTAGTTAGTGATGGTGTTGACTGAGGACTGAGGTGGCTTCTCAGAGGGTAATGATGATTACTGAGAATTGTTTGGTTTCTGGGGTTGGATTCATTGTTTCTTAACAAGGCAAACTTGAATGTGCTGCACTCACCAAGGGGGAAATGCTCATCACACCTGGACCCATCGCCTCGCTTGTTGAAATAACCCGGGTAATCATTTCTCTTGAATTTCACACATTCAATTGGCCGCAGAAGGTTTTGAATCCCTAGTTCCTCTATGCCCCAGTCATCGAATGGAGGTGTGGTCTTGTGATTAATATGAATTTCACCATCGGGTTTCAGCAAGGACCTTGCATTCATAAAGAACTCGTTTACAAGCTTCCTGTGTTTCCTGTAAATGCCAAAAAAAAAAAAGGATTCTAAAACTTTTAGACGGTTTGTAATGATTCACTTAGAAAGCGATTATATATCATGAATCATCAGTATAAGGATATATCAAATGATGTTTAAAAGCTATATAAATAGTGCAACCATTCCTTAAACTCCGTGTGATATACAGAAAAATGTGTCTAACCGTATCACATCAAAACAAATGAAACCAGAAATGAGTGTTTGTGAGTGTATTCGGGATTTGGTAGAAAAATGTGTGGAAACAGAAAAATGTGTCTAACCGTATGCATAAGTACACACATTGATGAGCTTTTCCTTCTGAAATATTATCACATGTAACTTTCCAGTGAAAGGCTCACTTGGCTTCTGGATGGGGAACATAAGTTTTATGACAGAACTTAGGTTTTACATCAAAACCTAAATTTTGTTCAAGTACTCACATTTTTACAAAAGCTATTCTAGAGACAAAACTTAGGTTTGAAACCTAAGTTTTCAAAAACTATTTTCTTGTCAAATTACTCTCTCTCCTAATAAATTTTCTCTTCCTTCTTTTCTCTTTCCTCTTTCCTACTTACTTTTTGCCTCGAACTCCGTAATATCCAATAACTTCTCAAACACAATCACATTTCAAAACATAAGTGGTCTTGGAATCCATAAAAGAAATTATCAGAAAAAATCCATTCTCCAGAACCTAGGTTTTGGTTTGAACTCAGTAAAAGTTATTCTCCACCGGACTTCCAAACGAGCTCGAAATCACTGAAACACCCTTACACATGCATCGTCCTTTAGTGAAAGCACTAGATCTTTTTTGGTATCAATATTTGGGCGTACAAATAATGCAAACACCATCTCAAATTCACAATGTTATTAAAGAGATATGCAACACACTATAAAAGTAGCCACATACTATGAAAAATAAATTGTTCAAGTACCAAACCAAATCAGCTTAAACTAAAAAGGCTCAAATGGGCAGAAGAATCGTTAGATTAATGCATATCAAGATTGCCACTTATTTTTCTCCGTCGGAAAGCAGATTTTGAGCAACGGTAATTGTCATGTATAAAATCAGAAACAGAAAAATTGAGGAAAGATCCAAGAATGACTTTACATTATACATCTAACGAAGTGCTTATATTCTTACACACACAAACAAACAAATGTTAGATAATAGTAATATGAGTTCGAAAGGGTAACTCACTGAATCATGTCGAAGCTGTCTTCTTTGCCATGAAAGCCTGCATGAGGGAAGTTGAATATAATTCTATCAAACCTCCTCGTCAACAAGCATGGATGAAACTTCATTTGGGTTGCATCAACTCCATGCAACACAAATGCTCCCAGCTTTTTTAAGGCAACTAAATTTGACAATGCCTTCTTGTACTTCCTCACAACTTGATCTTATAAAAAACAGGAAAAACAATCAATCGCATGACTAACATTCAACAATAGTAAGCCATATTGATAGAGACCACAGTCTACAAATTAGATAACATGCATAAAAGTAAAACAATTCATTCAAAAAACCATAATCTATTAGATAATCATGTAATTTTAAAAAGCACCTTTCTCGTCCTCAGTTTAATTTTTTCTAACAATCAATTGTTATCTTGGAAATTAAACTTAATAAGTTAGCATTTGAAAATGTTTTGTCAACATTTTAAATTTCAATGTCAGTGTTTTCAGTTACCGATGTTAGGGTTAAAACTTAAATGACTAAAAAGACCATTTATAAAATTAAGGGACTAAAATCAAGCAGGTTAAGGACTAAAATGTTCTTTTGCGAAAAATGGAAGAATAGTATGTAAACAGAAGCACTTCCACAGATCGTAAAGAATCAGAAAACGAGCTACAGCCATTAAAGGAGCTGAAGCAAGTAGAGATTAAGGCGAAGCTCATGTCTAGATCAAGCTTCGTTAGAATACCAAAAGAAAATCAAATATGTTAGTTCCTTGACGACTCCTACAAACTCTTTGTAGGGTATGCAAAATACAAAGGATAAAGCTTGACTTCCTTCAGATCCTTAGAAAAGAACAAGCGAACAGAAATCAAACTTACTTAGATGAATAAATTCATCCTTTTGTTTGAAAACTACTGAGGGAAAATAATAGTTATCTCAAGAGAGAACTCAAAGGTCGCAGCAATAACTTGATGTAGTACTAGTGAGAAGCGTAATCGTCAAGCAATAAGCAAAAACCCTATACTGTTTTAGATTACCCCAGCAATCAAGAAACAAAATAACATTTGTACAACGAAGGGGGAAATTTTGAAGACGAAGCATCACACGCACAGAAGTAAGAGCACAGAGAGAGAGAGAGAGACCGTAAGTGTCGAGGGAAGAAGCAACGATGTTGGCAGCTGAGCCAAACGATTGAGCTAAGCAACGAGAGAAGGAGAAATCACCCTCACCAACCAACAGTATTTGATGATGCGAGGAATAATACCTGATCCATTTTTCTTCTACATCGTCACTACTCAAACCCACAAGCTTCTTCCCTTCCTTGTTACCTCTCATTTGAGAAGCCGCTGCTTACCACCGTGCACAAAAAGTTTCAAACTTTCTAGATGCAAAAGGAAACCTTACATCGTGTGAGCAGACTGAAGTGAGCGCTTGTGTATGAGCCGGTTGGCAAATGAACCTTCTGCTCAGTCATGATTGCCCAATTTTTCTGCATTTAGAGGCAAATTTGAATTTAAACTATGTTTTATTATATTGAATTTAACGATATTTTTAGCATTTACACCATTACTGCTTAAAGAAGATAGCACAGACACCGTTTACCCACATGAATTTCTCTTCTTCTGCTTTGAAGACTCTTTGCAGCTTGTGATCATCTCCCCGCTCTTGCCGAGGTTCTCCTTAGTCTCTCAGATCTTGACTGTTTATCACTTCTACTTTTTTCTCGCCCTCGTTGCTAATCGGAGAAGCCAAGAACACTGCAGCTCGTGTTGCTTGGAAGAAGGAAATGGAAAAAGAAGAATAGGCCCATGGAAAATTAAAATCTCCAGTGGTGCCGGGTTTAAACCTCTTTAGGAAATACTTAACACACTTTTTATATATTTACTTAACTTGTACAATTACTTAAAAGTTAATTAGTATTAAAACTTGCTTCAAATCCGAGACCATGGTAAAGAGAGTCAACAAGGACATCTTTATGTCTAGTCTCTCTCCGTGTTGCGTGTCGAGTGTTGAGAGGTAAGATTAAAGAGTGAAGTTGTGGGCCCGAAGGCTTTATCCTGTGGTTGACCAAGGAAGTCAAGCAGCCACGTGTCCGTTAGTTCTAGTGCTCGAGAAGTATCACCAGAAGCGACTCTGGATTAGATTTTAACTCTGCATCCATAGGTTGTGGGATGCGGGAGGTAAAAAAAAAAGAGTGAAGTTGTGGGAGAAAGGTTGGTAAGGGAAGACAAAGATGAAAAGAAAAGGAACGAAAAAAAATTGGAAAGAATATTTTGTATATGATTCCATGAATAGCTTTTTTTTTACCAAGATTCCATGAATAGTTGAATAATCAATACTTTGTTGAAAAGTATTTTTATAAGTGAAATATGAATATTTTTTTACATTTTAATTAATTTAATTTTTATTTATTACCCGTTTGAGTTCAAATTGAATTCTAATCCACTAACAATTTAGCCCGTACATGGCCATTAATTTTCTATCGACAAAAATGGTTCTAGTGGGCTCTGTTTATGTGTGATTTGTAAAAAGTTATGGACATTTAACATAATTTTTCTACATACTTTACAAATACTTTAATCCAATCAAATAAAAAATTTTCTATCAAATTATTTTTTATTCCAATGTGTACCAAACATTCCATCTAAAAAAATTCAATTCTCTTCCATTCCATTCTTTTTCATTCCTTTCCATTCCTATTAATTTTTTCATCCAAGCGGGCCCTAAGTGTTCAATTAGAAAAACAATGTAAAAGTATTTTGTATGATTTATAAAGGAGATTATCTCGATTTTCAGAAAATATTATTAAACACATGTTTGAAGAGTTCAAACTCTCTCTTCAACATGCACTAAATCATTCAAATTAGTTTGACAATGGTTAGTGCTTTTAGGTTCAAACTTTTAAGCTTACAAGTATAATTAATTTATTTTATATGTTTGAATAAATTATATTGTAATTTTTTTAGTTATGTATTATGAATCCTACTTTTATTTTAGAAATTGTCCTTATCTTGAAGAAATTGTGATTTAATATACTTTTGTGATTGAAATATCAAATGGTATTTAAGCAGATGAGGTGTGTAATGATTGATATTGTGTTATATCCGCGATTGTTTTCACTGCTGATCACAATGATTGATCTATTAATATTTTTATCATGTTAAATTGTAGATTTTTGTGGGATTTTATCAAATTAATTGAGTTTAAATGTATTATTTATTGATGTTGGCCAAAAAAATGTATTATTTATTGCAAGTTAATTATGGTGTATCCCCTAGGCCTCCAACACCACCACTACAACCAACATCTTTTTATCTTTTTCCTCCAACATCGTCACCATCATTTTCATCACTCCATCATCACCGTCTTCTTGTTCATCATATTCATCTTCTGCTACCAGACTCCATCTATCTCTCGGCTCTCACAGAACAATGCCTCCACCTCCCTTCTGCCATTTTCATTTCAGATTACCATAGTCCAAGGGTTACGTTGTGTTGCAGCTGGGATTAGACGCATGCGTGGCTGAGCTTGCTGCTTCTTGGGTATGGATTATGGTTTGAGTTCCAGAGCTAGTCATTCAGTTTAATCTTTTGCTTTTTTTTTTTAATTTTGAGCCTGAGGTTGTCATTGGATTATCTTTGTGATTAAGCATATGTGTGTGTGTCATTGTATTGGATTATTGCTGCTCGTTTGACTTATTTACGTATATTTTCACCTGAAATTGCATTCGCTTTAGTAATATGTATAATTAAATTTAATTAATTAGAAAGTCGCGATAGTACATTCATGTCGGGAAAATAAATTCACCAATTCAATTCAATTATCACATCAAATAATGTTATAGTAAGTAATGATTATGAATGCGATAGTATGAATAGCTATTGATTAGAAGTGTTAGACCCAATATGATTATTTGGATTTTTCCTTTAGATTTGATAAATATAGAACTCCCATTATTTTAATTAAACTATGATTTGGCAAAAAAATTAAATTGAGCAATGATATTCAGTTATCCATTCCAAAGAGAAATTGTCATACAATTCATATCAAGTCAGCCCTGGAGATCTTGAACTATCATAAAATTGAACTATGATAGTTATTTATTGTCAAGGCCACAATTCCAATATAAGTAGAGACCTTGAACCATGGCAATAACCTTTACAATAGCCAATGGAACTATTGCGAGTTTACAAATGAAACCAATTATCCACTTGTTTTCTATTCCTCGAGCAAAGCCACCACAACCACTTTGATCAGAGTTTAGAATTGAACCATTAACTTCCAAATGGTGTAAGGGCTCTTCTCCTTGCTGTAATGCACACATTAAAAAAAGGAAATAAGGATTTGTTTAGATTATAAAAGTAATCTTTATCCTAACTAATTTTTGTAAACTATAATTGCATTGAAAGATAATCAATGTAACATAATTTATATTTGAATTCATCTTTATAAGAAAATCAATTCAACGAATTGAAACTTATTGCTCACGTGTAAAGAAGCATGCATTATATCTATATAGTTCAGTAACTTTAAGAAAAATATTAAAAAAAATTATAATTATTAAAATAAAGAGTTAACGAAAAACAATGTTGACATTAAATTTTAAATATATACTAAAAAACGATATCAAATGCTAATATATTTGAAGAATTAAATAATTTTATAATTTTAAGATAAATGTATTAAAATTAAATTATAATTGTTAAATGATTATATGTATCCACCCATTCGTGCATTTATTTATTTTTCTATTTTCCTTTTTAATGCCTACAAATTTCCAACATTCATCAAACACTGAGCCAAACGTAACCCAGAAGTCATCTTCACCAATTGTCAGAGGACAAACAAGCACGGGGAACAATCCAGAAGGATTGTTTGGAAGTACGGTGGAGAATATATTTTACGGAGCTCAAGACAAAACTTAAGTTTTGGAGAATAGATTTTAGCAGAACAGTTTTTATAGATTCCAAGACAAAACTTAGGTTTTGGAAAGGTGATTATGTTTGGGAAGTTATGGTGAGAATAACTTATACGAATTTCGAAGTAAAAGTAAGTATGAAAGATGAAAGAGAAAGAAAGATAACAGAGGAAGTAGAAAATTTATTATCGGAGCAAGTGGAATTTAACCAAAAAACTGGTTTTTTTAAATCTATGTTTCAAACCTTGATTTTGTAACAAAATTTAAGTTTTGAAAAAAATATGAGTTCTTGGATAAAACCTAAATTTAGAAATAAACTCCCAAACGAACCCTAGATTAGCAGTGGAAACTATTTTTTAATTTAATTTACAGTTTACAATGTAAGTATATAAAAAATTTTTATTTTAATTTGTGTAAACATGATTTTATAATACTATAACTAGTAGGTTCAAAGTAACTTTCTACATGCCATTAATCCAAACAAAAACCTAAACAAGCTCTAAATATGATCACCAAACAATTCATGAAACCACATGCATATAAAAGGGGTTGGAAGTAAATCTATGATTCAAATTTTGTTCATAAAGATCAGTAGTTCATCAGCTGATCTAGTCAAGTCTCAACAAGAGAGAGTAGTTTCACCTGATGAGTTACCAAAACAGTCAAAAGAGGAAACAAGGAAAATATAAAGTTGAGTTCAACATGAACTTACTTGAGCACAACAAATTCTTATAACATAATTAAGATGATTTAACATTTTGACATATGGAATTACATTATCGGATTATCCTATTCCGGTTGGTCCCACATCTCCCTTTAATTTATTTCTCTTGACACAACACAAAGTACCTTAGGGATCTTAGTTAACATCAAACTGCATAGCTTTACAAATGCAGCTAGAAACTGAAGGCCAATAAAAGGGAAAAATTATATTTTTAATCATCTAACCACATGAAATTTTTTATTGTGTTTTTTCAATCCTTTAATCTTAACTTGGTTAACAAAAATTGCTGACGTTGTGATTTTAAATGCTAATATATTACATTTAATTTTCAAAATCATAATGATTTTTATAAAAACATCATAATTCAAGGCTAACAGTATTAGTGTTTGAGGACTAGAAAGATACTTTTAAAAAATAAAGAGACCAAATCGAAAATTTTAATATCTGAAATTGAGAAGCTTAATTTCAAACTCTACAACCAACCAGGATGGCCTCCGTTAGGTCTAAGGGTACCATATTCACCTCTAAACTTACCAGTTCCAAGATACATATCATTACTGGATTTAGGCCATGATCGTCTCTGCAAGTCACAACTGATTCCATGGACATATTCAGAAACCGATCTTCCACATATCACATCCATATTTCTAAGATATTCTGCTTGGGGATACCAAAACTCAGGTGATTCAAACCAATGTGATCTCTGCAAGTCAGAACTGATCCCATGAACACAACCAGAAACTTGTTTCCCCAGTCTCATATCCATACTTGTAACGTGTTCTGTTTCTGGATGCCTAAATACAGTTGATTCAGACCAAAATGATCTCATCAAGTCACAATTGGTTCCATGAACATTACCAGAAACTTGTTTATCCAATCTCATATCTATATTTATAGCATAATTTGTTTCTGGATACCTAAACAAAGTTGATTTCTGCAAGTCAAAACTGGTTCCACCAACATAACCAAAAACACCTCTCCCCAGAATCCCTGCTGCACTGTTTAAGTAGCCTCCCCCTCCTCCAAAGATTGGGAGGTGACCATTTCTGCAACTAATTAGTGATGACTGAGAACCAAGGGAGTTTCTCAGAGGATAATGATGATTACTGAGAATTCCTAGGTTTGCGGGGTTGAATTCCTTCTTTGTTAACAAGGTAAACTTGAATGTGCTGCACTTACCAAGGGGGAAAGGCTCATCACACCTGGGCCCATCGCCTCGCTTGTTGTTATAACCCGGGTAATCTTCCTTCTTGAATTCCACACAATCAATTGGCCACAGAAGGTTTTGAATCCCTAGTACCCCTATGCTCCAGTCATCGAATGGAGGTGTGGTCTTGTGATTAATATGAATTTCACCATCAGGTTTCAGCATGGTACTTGCATTCATAAAGAACCCACGTACAAGGTTCTTGTGTTTCCTGTAAATGCCAAAAAAAAAAAAGATGATCCTAAAACTTTTGGAGGGTTTGTAAGGATTCACTTAGAATGCCATTACATATCATAAAATCATCAGTATAAGGATATATCAATTAACGTTTACAAGCTATAAATAGTGCAACTCATTCCTTAAACTTTGTTGTGATATGCAGAAAAATGTGACTAACCATATACATACCAAAACAATTGAAACCAGACATGAATGTTTGTGAGTGCATTGGGGATTTGGTAGAGCCCACTGGAGGGGGCTGCATACGTACAAAACATCAATGAGCTTTTCCTTCTGAAAAATTATCACATGCAAGTTTCCAATGAAATCACTGAAACACCCTTACACATGCATCGTCTTTCAGTGAAAGCACTAGACCTTTTCTGGTATCAATGTTTGGACGTACAAATTATGCTAAGAAAAATAAATTGTTCAGGTGCCAAACCAAATCAGCTTAAACTAAAACGGCTCAAATGGGCAGAAGAATTGTTAGATTAATGCATATCAAGATCGCCGCTTATTTTTCTCCGTCGGAAATCAGATTTTGAGCAACGGTAATTGTCATGTATAATCCCTTAGAAAATCATAAACAGAATAATTAAGGAAAGATCCAAGAATGATTTTACATTATACATCTAACAAAGTGTTTATATTCTTACACACACAAACACACAAATGTTAGACAATAGTGATCTGAATTCTAAAGGGTAACTCACTCAATCATGAAGAGGCTGTCTTCTCTGCCATGAAAGCCTGCATGAGGAAAGTTGAATATAATTCTATCAAACCTCCTTGTAAACATGCCTGGATGAAACTTCATTTGGGTTGCATCAACTCCATGCAACACAAATGCTCCCAGCGTTGTTAAGGAAACTAAATTTGACAATGCCTTCTTGTACTTCCTCACAACTTGATCTTATAATACACAGGAAAAACAATCAATATCACATTGCTAACATTCAACGATGGTAAACCAGATTGATAGAGTCCACAGTCTACAAATTAGATAACATGCATAAAAGTAAAACAATTCATTCAAATAACGAAATCTATGAGATAATCATAGAAAAATGGAGGCCAACACACATCTTTGGTCCTCTAACTTTATCTACAGTTTCAATGTGATTTCTTCATTTAAAAGCACCTTTTTCGTCCTCTAACTCTAAGCAATAAGCAAAAACCCTATACTATTTTAGATAACCCCAGCAATCAAGAAACAAAATAACAATTGTGACAACGGAGGGGGAAATATAATTTTGAAGACGAAGCATTACACGCACAAAAGTAAGAGCGCAGAGAGAGAGAGAGAGAGACCGTGAGTGTCTAGGGAAGAAGCAATGATGTTGACAGCTGAACCAAACGATTGAGCTAAGCAAAGAGAGAAGGAGAAATCACCCTCACCAACCAACAGTATTTGATGATGCGAGGAATAATACTTGACCCATTTTTCTTCTACATCGTCACTGCTCAAACCCACAAACTTCTTCCGTGCCTTGTTTTTCTTGTTCAACTTCTTCCTTTCCTTGTTGCTGCTCATTTGTGAAGCCGTTGCTTCCCACTGTGCACAAAAAGTTTCAAACTTTCTCACAAAAAGTTTCAAACTTTCTAAATGCACAATGAAACCTTCCACCGTTTGAGAAGACTGAAATGAGCGCTTGTGTATGAGCCGGGTGGAAAATGAACCTTTTGCTCAGCCATCCATGATTGCCCAATTTTCCTGCATTTATAGGCAAATTTGAATTTTAATTATGTTTTATTATATTGTTTCCTTTTCTCATTAACTTTCCGGTAAGAAAATGTTTTCATCTCCCGTGTTTAGATCAACGAAAGAAAACAGAGAGCAAGGGAAATAAAGAAGCTATTTTTTTTCCTAAAACACCCTTAAAAAAAGCATAGTCATCTTCTCTTCTTTTGCTTTAAAGGCTCTTTACAGCTTGTGAACATCTCCTGGTCCTTGCCGTCATTCTCTACAGTCTGTCTTTATCACTTATACTTCTTTCTCGCTCTCTTTACTAATCGGAGAAGCCAAGAACTGCTGCACATGCTGCTTGTGGAAGAAGGAAATAGAATAACAAGAGCAAGCTCATGGAAAATTGAAATCTCTTGTGGTGTAGTGTTTAAATTTGGAAGCCCTGGAAACACTTTCAGACAAAAACACCTGTTACAAATTTATCTAAAGTTTCCTAAAATTATTTAAAAGAGTAAGTCATTCTCCGACAATATATTTAATTAGTTTATGTTATACAGTCTCCCAATAATTATTTACGCATGAACATATTGTATTCTGAAAAATAAAAAAGTTCGCATAATATAGCATGATCGCCCAATTTTTCCGCATTTAGAGGCAAATTTGAATTTAAGTTATGTTTTATTATATTGTTCATTATATTGAATTTAACGATTTTTCTAGCATTCACACCATTATTGCTTAAAGAAAAGCACAGACACCGTTTACCCACATGAACTTCTCTTCTTCTGTTTTGAAGACTCCTTGCAGCTTGTGATCATCTCCTCGCTCTTGCCGACGTTCTCCTTAGTCTTTCAGACCTTGACTGTTTATCACTTGTACCTTTTTCTTGCCCTCGCTGCTAATCGGGTAAGCCAAGAAACACTGCAGCTCGTGTTGGTCTTGGAAGAAGGAAAGAACTGTTTTGCTTGTTTGCCAACGCTTGCCTTGTAGCCATAAGCACATTCAACAGTGTTTTTCTGTAAAATGAGACAATCTCCTTCATATATTTACCTTAATTTATGTGAATAAGCCCATAAATACTTCTCCACCGCTTTACCAAACGGATAAGGAACACGGAAACTTAACCATGAAGGAGAGTAGAAAAAGGAGACAACGCGTTCTCTTTTGTGATGCTATGACGTCACCGTGAGGGGTATTTAAACAGTATCCCTCACATGCCGCATACCAGTGACACCCCCTTTGCTTCTCCTTTATTTTTATTAAATTAAAGATGACGTTCCCTTAAATACACACATATTTATGTTACTGATTTATGTGGCCACGTGCCCCTTAATTATTTTATGGATTTTTTATTTTACCATTTTTCCTTTAATTTTCTTTTTATGAAATTATTTCATTATCATTTTGTAATTTTTATTTCTATATTTTACATTCAGATAAATCATTTTTTATTTGAATGATTACATGATGAATATCTCATGAAAATGTAATTCTCCAACATTTTTCTGGACAATGCATTGAATGAGGTTAACTTGCATTCAAATGTGTGGTTGTTTAACCACTACTAAATAATATGATGAACTCTTTCAAACATAAAGATGCGTTGCAAGAAAGAGTTATAAAATATTGTACAATGTGATTGTCTCACATACACTCGTTGCCTTTACAAAAAAAAATGTATTTCCATCCCAAAATACATAAAAAAGTGTAAATTGCAAGTGGGAGCTAAATTTATATGTTTAAACTTTATGCTATGTTAGTTTTTTCACCATAACTAACATGTTCAAACGTTTGAATAAACATAACTAACCTATCATTATAAAATACAATAAAATGTATGCAACGTCCACAACAAATCCACATGCTACCAACTTTCCAAGTAATTTACGTATCCAAGATGGTTTGAAAACAGTTAGAATCTTTTCAAAGGCATTAAACAAGCTCTTAGACTCAACAATTTTAATTTGTGCTTCCATTTTCGTCTAATGAGCTTGTTAGACATACGATTTCAAAGATTATCAAATACCTACACAATTTTCTAGTCCAATGTAGTAACAGTTTCACACAAGACTTCATCGTAAGTGTGTGTTACTTGTCCTATGTCACTTTCTGGATGAAAATAATACCTCATTATTCGCACCAATTGCATTATTAGCAGCAATTGTATCATTATCAGCATGTAAAAGTCAATGTTAATAGCAGCATCAGTTAGTGGGGAATCAGGAGTCTCAGTTTCCTCTTGAAGAATTTCTTCTTCCATTACACCTTGAGTATTGTAGAAATCACTTGCAACCTGATCTTTAGACCACACAAAGTATAACTCCTGAAAATGATGTAAACACTTGCTTCTGAATGCAGCAGCTCTCTTATGAACCTACCACACAAATCATATCAACACTTATACCAGCTTATTTATGCACTATGAAGACTCAAAAATATATCAAATGTCAAATAATACATACATTAATATATTCATCCTACACATCCTTCTTAGCGACCATTGTCTACTTTTTTGCATCCCAACCAAAGCTAAATGTGTTAGTACCATATATTATGTCATACACAATTTGCTATGACAGCTTTATGGTTTTAATCCATGATAGGATGTGAGGATTGTCTTTTTATGCCACAGCCAGGTGCTCTATCCTCCATCATAGTCTCAAGTGTTTTAGCATATCGTGACTTGAATTTGTTGTCTAACACGACCTTCTGCTCAGTTCTAAGTTCTGCTAGGCACTAAATAGGCAATTTATCTTCATCTAGGCTCCATACGTGAAACTTGACTTCACAACATCCTCAATTCTATACCTCAGCACAAGACAATTATTATGTAATTAAGGCCAGTAAATTTTTAACATTTGCATAACATATATATTTTCACAAATCATGTTTAACTTTATTTAGAAAACCTCGTTAACAATGTCATTTCATTACATTAAAGTCAAACATGTAAAAAAAGCACAAATCTCAACAAATAATTCAACATTCAACTTCAATATCAATCTCTCTATGCCACATATGCATTGAACATATCATTTGAATTTCGATCATTAAAGTTGTTCCAACTTTTTGAATTCTCCATTGTTGCATTGCGTGTATTTTCATATGTTGGAATAGGGGCTTGAAATGATTCCAGATGTTCATCTAATGGATTAGCTATATGCTCTCACCGAATAAGGTTATAAAGCAAACAACATGCTACAATATATTTATTTTGAATCTTGAATGGATAGTATAAAGGACTTTGAAGAATAACCTATCGCAACTTAAGTATGCCAAAGCATCTTTTAATCATGTTACAAATAGGTGAATGACGCATATTAAAGTATTCATAGGGGTTTTGGGTTGGTATCCTTGTCTCCACTCATTCAAGTGGTAGCATTGGCCCTAATATAGGGCAAGAAAGCCTTCACAATTACTATAACCCTAATGACTAAATAGTAATTTCCTGAAAACAAAAAGATAGTCCTATCACTTTCATTTCATAAGCCACAAATCATATCCAACAAAATAACCATGACTATTCCCCCAGTAACACACTTAATGGTACTCTTAGGTCATGTCTTCTCCTTAAAGCATCTCTTAGAACTCAGTTATCAGCAGTTAAGCCTCCCATTCAAGCATTACAAATATGAATTGCGCATTTGGAAAGCATAGACATAGCACATTGGTTGATATATAGCCTCCCATTCACCATATCTTCCTAACACAAATTGTATGGCTCTGTTTTTACACATTATGAGCTAAAATGTGCAAAAACATTGCTACTTGCTCATCCATTAGCATATGCCTTGTAGGTTTCAAGCCACCAATCGTGTCTAGCATATGACACAATCAATTAAATGTGGGCCGATACATCATAATTTGGTTGAAACAAGTTATATCACTACTATATATCATTGCTCTTAGGTTTACTCACTTTGCTTAAAAATCTAATCTAAATGAGCTATAAAGAATTTGCCTGTTTCTATGGCTACTTATAACCATTGTAATAAACATTGTCAGAATCAGTTTCCTTATTGCTACAACCAGTGCTAAACACCAGCTAGTAGCTTAAAAATATTCATCCTCCATCACCTACAAAGTATGCCTACATATATATATATGTAACATATAATTATAATCAACTATTGAAATTTCAAAGATAGTGTCGCACAACATTTAAAGCAACAAACTTCCAAATAAATTTCAAATGTGTGACCATAAGCTCTGTGTAGGTATCTAATGGTTACATCAGATTTAAATACTTGTCCCTTTTAACCATCATGTACCCATCACTTGCATCTAATCAAAGCCAATTACATCCTAGATAGTTTCACAGGTTAACTAGACACATGTCATAGGTAACACAAGATTGAATAGCTGTGAAGTATCCATAAGTTACATATGGTCAACTACTCAGAGCTACAATATCATTCACAAAAACAAAAAAAGTTGGAGTAGGACAACGAGCACACGAGTAAATAGAGGAAGATGGACATCAAGAAAGTCGACAAAAAGAACTAAACTTGTAGATGAAAAAACACAACGATTTCCATTTGTTCCTCTTTTCTCCGGCCATGCAATAAGTTTCTTGCTTCCTTTCTGATGGATGTTTCATTTGTAATGAGTTTATGTTTCAACACCACACAGATGGATGATTTATTTGCAATGTCATATCAGAGGTAAGTGCATCTTTTGGCTTCCCACCATTTTTTGTGGGAAGAGAGGTTCCTGTGTTCGTTTGAAAATAGCTTTTACGGGAAGTGATTTTCCATCTCAAATGTCCCGCCAAACGGCAGCTATCAATTGAAAATGTAAATTTTTTCTTTTCCATCGACCCATTTTCATTGATCTAAACGGGCCCTCAAATAGAATTCACACGTGGGATAGAGAAGAAAAAAGGAAAGAGAAGACATAGATGAAGAAAAAAGGAGCAAAAAGAAAATAAAATTGCAAAGAATGATTTCATGAATAGTTGAACCATGAACACTTTGTAAAATAATGCTGGGCACAAAATAAAGTAAAAGAATGGTATGGCTCAAAAAATATTTTTATAAGTAAAATTTGAATATTTTTATACATTATAATTAAATTATATTTCATTTTTTTATTATCATTTTGAGTTCAAGTTGAAGTCTAACCCACTAACAATTTATCTAGCACCTCGTCTGGTTTAGGAGCCGGTCCTTGTTTCATAATCTTGGTTATTATAGTTTGAAAATAATTTTTTAAAAAAATTTTATTTTTCTCAAAAAATTATGAATAAGAGGTCTAATGTTAGATTTGTCTCTTATCCAAAATATATTTAATTAGTTTGTGTTATACAATTCTCCCAATAACTATTCACGCATGAAGATATTGAATTCTTAAAAATAAAAAAAGTTCATATAATATAAATTAATATAAAACTGTATAATTGTATATTGTCCACTATGAATTTTAAATAATTTAATGCATTGTAATTTTTTTGGCCATTAATTTTCAATCAACAAAAATGAGTGCAGTGGGCTCTCTTTATGTGTGATTTGTGAGAATGGAGGAGAACGAAGAAGAAAAGTGAGAGCACCAAGGGAACCCCTAAATGCTTCCATAAAATTATTTAGAGAGAAGATTTA
Source organism: Vachellia pachyceras (assembly GCA_025593235.1). NCBI lineage: Eukaryota > Viridiplantae > Streptophyta > Magnoliopsida > Fabales > Fabaceae > Vachellia > Vachellia pachyceras. Next base: position 2,843 of record JANTPZ010001923.1, on the reverse strand, counting down.
AGAGATTTCTTTCTCACTTTCTCTCTCTCTATTTCTTACTCAAGTGTAAAAAGAATTTTAAAATTGCAAAATCTTATATCCGCTTTGTTCTCAACTTTTGAAAAAGGAAGAAGGGTATATTAATAATTATCAATAATATTTGAATTTCCGTGCTGGTTCCTCTGCTATAATATCATGTATCCATTTATGAACACGGGAAATAAGTACTTTTACTTAAGCCGATGTAAATATGTGGAGGATATTATCTCGTTTTACGGAAAAACACTGTTGAACGTGCCTATAAAGAGTAAATAAGCTTTTCCAAACAAGCACCATATTTGCAAATTTTAAATCCCTGATTTGGTTGTGAGGGTAATTTAATGGGATTTTCCCTTTTTGACCATCTAATAGTAGAGTATAATTTATGAAAATGAATTATTATTCCTAAATCTCAATGTCTCAATGTCTCCTCGTCTGTTTTTTTTTTTGTAATAAAAACTACGTTATTTTCTAACTTTCAAAAGATTGATTCCATAAATCATTTTTCGGAAGAACACTAAAATCATTTTTTATATAATGTATAATGGAACAAGTATGAAGTAAACATATATCTAACAAATATATAAAATCTCTTTTTTAAAAAAAAAGAAAATTAGAATATTTATTTTTGCATTGACTTGAAATAAAATAGCATTGATTCTTGAAACTGATGCGACGAAGGTTGTGCCGCTGATAACAAGGGATCTAGTACCTGAGATGGTGGAGGAGCTGTGTCACGCACAGCGGGAATCCAATAATGTAACATCATGATTTATTTATCGATGAGAATTAACTATTTTATTTATGAGGTTTAATTATCATTTAAAAATAATACTATATGATATATATATATATATATTAAAGAGGACGGCCCCTTTAATTTAATAAAAATAAAGGAGACATGTCGACATCATATCATCTCAAAAGAGAAAGCGTCGTCTCCTTTCTCTACTCCTTTGTAGTTAAGTTTCCGTTTTGGTTGTTGGTGTTTGGTTTAAACTTTGAAGCTTACAAATTCAGAGGGGGTGAGATTAGTTAATTTTTTTAACCATCCGCTATCCGACCTTTTTTTTGATTTTATTATCAAGCGTTCAGCTGCTTTCTCGGCTCTCTCCAGTCGGATGAAATCTAAAAGCTTATTTACTCTAAATTCCTAGTTTTTAGGCCAACTCGTCAATTTAAATGGATATAATCCGACGGTTCGCTTGCAAGTATTGTGAAGTTGATTTTATTATAATTAATTCATCTTATATATTTGCATAAATTATATTGTAGTTTCTATTTTTAGTTATTTATTATGAATCCTACCTTTTATTTTTACATATTCGATTTTAGTGAAGTGAAAAGCATTTTTGAAAGAATATATTTTGTTTGAAGATATCTATGAGAACTGTTTTGGAATTTATCCTTATTTCAAAAGAACTGTGATTTTTAAACTTAAAGTATTAGATGGTATTGAAGGAATTGGATGAACTTGTAATTACTGAGCTTCTACTATATTTTGACTGCACTATCGATCACAATGATTGCACTGATAATATTTTATCAAGTTAAATTGTAGAATTTTACAGGATTTTATTAAATTAATTGAGTTTAAATGTATAATACTTATTGCAAGTTAACTGTCTTGCATCCCTGAGGCCTCCAGCATCACCACCACCACCATTTTTTTTAATCTTTTTCCTCCAACATATCATCACAATATTCATGTCTTCATCCATCATCATCACCGTTTTCTTTTTCATCGTATAATCATCTTCTCCTTCCAGACTCCATCTATCTCTCGGCCACCATCTTCCTCCTCCTTTTGCTCTCACGCCTCTACCTCTATTCTGCCATTTTCATTTCAGATAACCATACCCAAAGGGTTATGTGGTGTTTCAGCTGCATGAGTGGCTGAGCTTGCTACCTCTTGGTGATGGATTATGGCTTGATTTCTGAGTTCTAGAGTTATTAATTCAGTTTAATCCTTTGCTTTTGTTTAGTTTTTTGATTGTTTTGAATCATCTTTGTGATTACATATATTTTATTGGATTGTTGCTGCTTGTTTCACTTATTTATGTATATTTTCACAATCGACTGGATGAGATTATACGTTTGTTTCAATGATAACTAGCTTGTATAATTAAATTTAATCAGTTAAAATAAAATGTCACGGTGGTACATGAACATGTAGGGGAAACAAGTGTAGTAATTCAATTCACACATTAAATAGTGTTTTAATAACACTTTTAAGTAATGATTATGAATGTGATAGTATAAGTAGGTATTGATTAAAAATGTTAAGCCCAATGCGATTGTTTGAATTTTTCCATTAGGCTTGATGATTATAGAACTCTCATTATATTAATTAAACTATGATCTGGCAAAAAAAATAAATTGAACTATGATGGTCATTTGTCCATTTCCAATAGCACCTGTCATATAATTCATACCAATTTCCGTTAACCATTCCATGTACGAAGGAAAGACTAAAAGACTACGGGTTTGTTTACAACTTATTCCCAGAATCTAGGTTTGTTTCAAAATCTAGGTTTTGACCCAAGATCTATATTTTGTCTAAGTACAAAAATTTTTCTGAAAAGCTACTCTGGCTACAAAACCTCAGTTTGAAATATAGGTTTTCTCTTTCATACTTTTTCCTATTTTCTCTTTTATACTTTTTTTCTTCTTTCTCTTTTCTCTTTCATACTTTTTTCTTTCTTTCTCTTTCTTCTTTCTTACTTTTTCTTTCTTTCTCTTTTCTCTTTCATACTTTTTCTTTCTTTCTCTTTCATCTTTCCTACCTTTTCTTACTTCTTTCCTACTTTTCATCCTTTCTGCCT
>JANTPZ010001922.1:0-22635 GCA_025593235.1 Vachellia pachyceras | reverse complement strand
ATATACGTGTATGTGTTTCTCTTTCTCTTTTTCTGTTTCAATTTCCGTCGTCATCTGCGTCTTCAAAACAAGAAAATAAAAAGGGGAATCTGATAAAGCAAATCACAGAGGTGATTATTGACGAAGTAGATATAATTAATTAGTGGATACCATTACAGGATCACCACGTAACGTGCTGTCTGCTCCCTCCAGTGGCATGTACGTGGATATGTTATTTTAATTAAAGCTTTCACGATCTTCAAGAGATTGTTTAAAGGAAATGGATTGGTTAATCCTAAAGTTAGTTTTCTTGGCCCAGAAATACGCGCGTAAGAAATTACGTAAACGCACGTCAAATATATATATGTATATATATGTATATATGTTTGGATTATTATATATATGATAAATATTGAGGTGGCTATAAGTGAACGCCATCCACAAGTTGCCTAAGTCGGATTCTGCTTAACCTGGGCCACTACTTGTTATAAATTTATATATTACCTTAATTAATTTTCACTGTCAATTAAATAAAATATTGTTACTTTATACATAATGAGTCCGAGTCATTTTGCTTTATGTTTCCTCTGCCCATTGGTTTGATTAAGAGATTTTATTAGGACAGATATATAGGACGTGTTATGCATTATATAATATAGTACTAACAAAACCTTAATGGAAAATTTAGTCTGAGGTCTTAAATAAGAAACTTATTTAACTAATGGTCCTATGGATGAAAATATTTAATCAGATGTCTCATTGACAATATGAAGTGTTGTCAACACCAGCGCATGCTGTTATCAATATAAGAACCTCATGTTGTCAACATGACCTCACAATAAATATTTTGATCAATTGGACAATTTCTTAAATAAATTTCTTATTTGGGACTTTAGAATAAATTTCCCAATCTTAATCACAGATTAACCATGATTGATTCTAACGGAAACCGTTTAGTCATTCACAATGTGGCAAACAAAGATTTGGGTCCCTTTTGAGATGGTGTACACATTTATTGTCTAGCAATATTTCAAATATGATCGCCTCCAATAGGAGAATGTTAATGCTTAACAAAATAATAGTGGGGAGATTTTTTAATGGTATTTAATAAACTAAATCCATTTATTGCTTGAACAGACAGTGCTTACTATAATTACTACGAGTATTCGCCAATAATTATTCTAATGCAAGTACCTGGGCATGTCTCTGCTCTCGGGTGTGGTTTTATTCTTCCTCATGCTTCTGTTTTTTTTTTTTCATGTTAATAGGTTGCTTTTGGTGCATGGTGGAATTAATTAATATATAATTAAGCTGCTAAAATTGATGTTCGAATCAATATACATAGCGAATGGTGATGATTAAAACAGGCTTAATAAATTTAACATAAAGTTAATATTCATCCTTGACTGAACAATTACAAACTAACACACTCACATTAAGTAATTCAGGGAGAACAAGATCAAGGTCAACCTCAGCTTTGGTTCATCAATTGGTTTTGAAATGCTTTTACTCTATGCTTCTTCTTCGGATCTTCCCTTTCTGCGCACTATAAAGCAGTGACAAGTGGTATGCACAAAATCCATGTTCACTCACTAGCGGTTCTTTACCAGAGAAATTGAATTTTTTTGATTCAAAGCACCAAATAGATCATTACTCATATTATTGCAATATTAATGTGATGGCACCAAATAATAGATAATTATACCCGCGGATGGTTGATGCATATATAATAATACTCTCTCACTCTCTTTTTATAAGATCATTTTAACATTTCATTTGATCATATTTATAAATTACTTTTAATGCGTTTCATATAAATTAAGAAAAAATCTTAAATTTTATTAACTCTATCTTTACATTTATCAACTTTCAAACTTTGTAATATATTAAAGGGTAAAGTGACACATGTAACTTTTATTATTTCTCGTGTGCATCTGACACCATAATCTCTTTTTTTTTTTAATGTTATCCTTCATATTTTAAATATATATATAGTGCAATTTCATCCTTGTAGGCAACTTTTAGGGAAAATTATTTTTTAATATAAAAAATTTAACCCACTCATAACTTAGTCCCTAAATTATAACTTGGTATGATCTGATCCCTGAACTTTTAATTTGCTGTAACTCAATTTCTCATCTTTTCATTTTTTATATTATTGTCTGTGTTATTTCTAACTCCAAACACTCGCTTAAATATACATTATACTTCATCAGAGCAAAGTCAACATAATAATAAATTGAGGGTTAAATTGCGGGTAAATGAGCAAAAATAACCCAAAAATTTTTGAGAATGGGCACTTGGCGCTTGAAAGTTATCGGGGAGTCATTTTGAACCGGGGGTTTTAAAATATGGAATTTAAACCCTCACGATTAAAAACGTTAACTTTGATTATAACACCCTTAATTGATAAGTTAGTCAACTTTAACCATCAACGTTAACCTTTTTTAATGGTATGGACGAAAATACTCAATTTTAAAACTTCTGGATCCAAAATGACCCCCGACAATTTCTGTGTGCCCAGTGCCTATTAGAACCTTTCAGGTAATTTTTGCCTCTTTACCTTAAATTGTACATTCATATAAAAAAGGATCAAACTAATTAAAAAATTGGAATCTTATAAGAAACACATGAGAGAGGAGAGAAGATATGCGAGCAAGAAAGCTCATATTCTACCGTTGAGAAACATTTTGGGCAAAATTGCATCCTAAAATATTTTAAAGTACTAGATATATTTTAGAAAATAACTTTGGCTACTAGATTTTTTAAAAAATAGTAGTAGCAGTGCTTGTTGCATATTAACCCTATAAAGAAATGCCTTTGCAATCAATTCGGCCATGGGTCAACTTGTTCGATTCTTTTGAAAAATTTTACCTACACAAACGGGTTTTTTTGACATAATGTTACAAAATCACGTTCATACAAGTTTAGATAAAACTTCTTCTACATACTTATTTCGTAGATCATAAATTACGTTGAAAAAGTAGATTTATTCGCTAATCAAACAATCCCAGTAATAAATAGGTTGACCCAAATCTTGAACTCATTGTTCTCCTAATGTTTTCCCATAAATGTACGTCCAAGCGACCTTCTCTTATCTTGTTCCATTGCAATTTGAGTGAATTCAAATATAACTGTGGGCCTTGGCCCATAAATATGTCTGGGACTGTTTTCTCAAGTCTAAATTTTGTTTGGTTTTTTTTTTTTTGTGTGCCGACGTTTCGCGTTTGAAAATTGCTATTTTTTTTGGGTACTGGAGACTGGAGAGTTTCGTCAGATTGAACTTAGAAGAGAAAACCGAGTCGAGTTTGAAACATCGGCTTCCCTCTCATTTCTTCAAAATTCAAAACTGTCAAGTGCATTTGGGGATGCCTAGTAGGAGAAACTCCTTCATCCCCACCGTTGAATCTACGAAGCCCCGCCGATCTCCAAGATTCCTTCACCAGAGAGCCACCGTAGATCCACCACAGCAACCCAAGACTCCCCGAAAAGCCAAAGATTTTAAGCCTTTTACCTCTAAAGCCACTCGAAAATCGGTATGTTGCTCGAATCCTTCTACCACCACCATTCAAATAAGTTCATTGCCGCAGAGCCAAAAGGGTTCGAAGAACAAGTCTTCCAAGAAATCCAACGATCCCGGCAGCAAGTCCAGAAACGGCAACACTGCGCCTTCTGAATTAAGAAGATCTTCTAGATTGAACAATGGGGCCGGTGGCTTTCCTTGTCTCAGACGATCTTCCCGGCTGTCTTTTCGGAAAATTTGCTTTCTCAAGCTTAGTGATCCCCCGCGTAGAGGTATGAAGAAGTCGAGGAAACCTGATGACTCTGCGGTTGATTCGGAGAATGTGACACCTGGACCGAGAAAATCCGCTGAACTAAATAGTCGTGTTCAGAGCCTCAGACGATCTCAGAGGCTCCTGAACAATAAAGATGTTTCTTCTCAGCCTGACCAAACGGTTAACAGGGCAAAATCTGCTGAAAATATCGACTCTGATTCAAATTTTTCTGTGGAGGGAGAAACAAATCAAGTAGTGTCTCGTGAAGCTCAAGAAGAAGATAAATCTATTCAAAAGTCTCCAGGTAAAGGTGAACAGATTACAAAGGACGTTTCTATTATTGAAGGCAGAGAGGTGCAGGTGAGATATGGGTTTAAGAATGAAGCTCTTGTTAAGGGAAAGAGAAAGCAGGATGAAGATAGTGAAGCGACTAAAAATGGGTGGTCTAAGGAACAAGAGGCGGCATTACAGAGAGCGTATTTAGCTGCAAAGCCGACCCCTCATTTCTGGAAGAAAGTTTCTAAACTGGTATTTTCCTATCATTTTGTACCTCCTTTACAAGCATCTCTTTGCCTCACTGTCAAGTATATTATTTATCGCTGCTTTCCGTCTTCATGAGTCTTTCTCCATGATAGTAATTATTGTGGTAGGATTTCTTTCTTGCCCACTTGTTTTGAAGTCAAGTTCCACATGTAATTTATCGTTTTCAAGAGACCATATCTTCATTGAGTAACACCTGCAGTTGAATAGCATGCTGCCTGACATCATTAGAGTCCAGGACAACATCATTAGGTTTAAGAATTTGCTTTGAAAGATTGATAGAAGTGGACTGGTATGATTTTAACTGGGATACTTTTTATAATATACAAATATTCAGTGAAATTTGAAAAGCTGTCTACTTTATAGATTTATTATATGCCCGTTTGCGAAAGTGGTAGATAAGTGTTTTTATGGTTTATGAGGTAATTATGTGAAGTAGATTACCTCGATTTGCTGAAAAATACTGTTGAATATGCATTTGAGGGGTTTAAACGCTTGCCCAAACACACCAAATACCTTTAAGATGGAATCGTTATAACTTTAGGAATATGAGGAGCACATAGTAAAGAGACACTTAATGCGCAAGTGACACTTGCACCATTGAAGTGTTCCTTGTCAATGTTTTGAGGGAACAGCACAAAATGCTTTGTCTTGAAGTTCCTATTGGAAGAGATATGACGTTGGTTGGTGATTTTCTTTACATATTTTTAATCTTTGGTTCATGATCTGGGTAATTAATGGCATGCAATATTACTATTAACGCAGATCATCCTTGTATTTGAGTTTGCTTTTACCTGTGGGTTTATTCTTGAATTCATCACTATGCAAAATCTATTGCAGGTTCCCGGAAAATCTGCACAGGATTGCTTTGAAAGAATTCACCAAGACCATTTAACACCACCTCAACATCTGCCTCGATCGAGGGCAAAAAAATTGAAGTCATCACCCCTTGAAGAAGTTTTGCTTTCTGCCAGTAAGCTGCTCAAACCTATTGTTAACAAAGTTAGAAGATCAAGTTATTCCAAATCAAAGAGTTATCTTACTCAGAAGTCACTCAGAAAGCTGTTGCAGTGCAATCGAAAAGTTGATCCAGATCATGAAGGGGATTTATTTTCTGTTCTTGAACCCAATGTGAACTTTCCTACTAATGCTTTTCCACCGAGTGATGCACTCTCTACTCCTGAGAAGCTAGATGAAAAGCAAGGCTGGCTGCAAAGTTGCAATGAAAAATCATCGTCACGCCATGGAAAGCCCCTTTCAAGATTCAGTAGCTCAAGTGAATTAGATATTGTTAGCCCCCCTGTATTGAAGCAAGTTAAGAACAGGGTACTGCATGAGAAGTATATCAATCAATTACGCTGCCGAGAAGCTAGGAGACGAGCAGCATCCGCACGAGTAGAAATTTCCAAACTTGGAAACGCAATTAGTAAAGAAAGCAACGTTCAGAAGGGGGGCGTGGTTGAATCTGCAAAAATTGCCTTGGTGTCTGAAGCTAGAGATGCCATAAAAAAGTTTCAACATTCGCAAGCCAATCTCATGGATGGTTGTAGCTCTGATGAAGACATTGATGACCACGTTGAAGCCGAAAGTTTTGATGATGAAGATGAAAGCCAATAGATTTAACTTGAGTCGATTGAGTTGTATGACCCCATCTTTTTAGCCTTGCTGATTGGTAATTATAGTAGCTGACATTTAGACGGTGTAGTTTGGTCAAAGCTTAATACTGGCCAGCTTTTGTAAAATTTTCTCTAGCAAATAACAATGGGAGATCCAATTTTTCCTGGGTCCAAAAATGACTTGTGATCGTCATGGACGATTTTCTAAATATGATCTATCATACTATGTTACGTAACCAATGTATCGTAGCAACCGTTGTTTTCTATTTCTCTGGCTGCCAAAATTGTTTCTGTTACATTTGAATCTGACTAAGCTCTAGGTAGTCACTCTACTTTGCATATAGCTTTAAAATAGAAGTTGCATACTTGTGGGCATGGATGATCCTGATTGAGGCCTTGAACTTGAAGGTTAACTTGGCAACTTAAGTTTGTCCCCTCTGTCAGTGTTTCTCCCTTCATCCATTGCCCTTCCATCTTTTACCGATGGCTACCAACCCTCTACATGAATTTAAGCTCTTGGCGAGGGCAGATAAATTTATGCCATATTATGATCAGCCATGTCACTTTGAGTTTCAGTTTCATCTTCAGGTTAGGTCCCTTTTGTGAACGTAAATGATCTAGTTACAGTATACTACAAACAAAATCTTATATTAAGGATTAAAGTGAATATTTTTTTTTAAATTTCATTCTTTTTTCTCATCCTTGTCTATGATGGCAAGGGTTCTGCATGATTAACTTCGTCTTCGATTCATTACATAATCTGTGTTAGCCATAATTCTCGAATTACTTAGGTATATTCTTTAGTCAAAAAGGAGATTTCTCAACTCATAGGCTCTCCATTATTGATGTACTTGCAATTTGGAGCTCAAAACAGGACCAGCACTTTTCAGGTTATCTTGCATATTAGCAGCGCAGTTTATCGCTTTAGAGGGCATCGGTCTGTAGATTTTCCCTTCTAGCTCATCATGAAAGAAATAGCATCAGTTTCAAAATCTTACATGTAGGTTCCATGATTTATTTGCAGCCACTGAGAAATTACAAAGCTACAAGACAGTGAATCGTTTTTAAAAGTCGTTCTTTGGCAATTCAACTATCAACCTTGCTTCTTCTCATTGGTGTTAGATTGGGGATCTGACAGAAACCACAATCTTTTCTTTTTTTTAAATTGTAATATCCAGAGCAAGCTCTTGGTGAGTGATTTTCGTTGCCACGCAAACATAAACAGATGACAGACAATTATTCGCCTGATGTCTGAGTAACATATTCAGGAATCTATGAAATTAGCAGTTGGATTCCTTTTTTGGGTTCAGAAATAATTCAAATTGATTGGAGCTTGCTTATATATATATATATATATATATTCGTCTGATGAGAACTCTGATGCCTTGTACTAAGATACCCCAATATATGATAAAATAAAAGGTAAAGCTGAATGAAGTCCATCATCAATCAATAATACTAATTTATTCTGAAGAACTTGTAGGTAATAATTGCTTCTTTTACACCATCTGGAAATAGTTTGAGCTACTTGCCAACTGCTCACATCTTGGTTCTATAGACATCTTCCACCATAAACGGCATTTCTGAATAATGCTTGCTTTATTTCTTCAGAGCTAATACCAGTTCTCTGCCCGGATACCTAACACCCGGAGAGAGAATTCTCATTAGCAAGAGATATAAATGATTTCCAGTAAGAAATTAGAGATTAAATCAAATCCTTTAGAAATAAGGTGCACTTGTAAACCTCTGAGCAAGATGCTTGCATTGAAAAATCATTGAAGCTGCTTATCACACATTTTTGAATCTCAAGGCCTAATGCTTCAAGGGTGTTCACTGTTGATAGCAACAATCCACCCCTTGTGCCACAACAGATACTGACTTTTGTGTCCTGGTCTCTCTTCTCTACCTCAAACTGCCAAAAGTGTCATAGAACTTGTATTTATTCAGGCACTGGACCATTGATTCAGTTTCAGGGGTTTAAAAGCGTACCTTGGGTGAATTTCTTGCCGTCACTTCATTTGGCGTCATCTCTTTGGATTTACTCAACAGATTTATCTGATTTACACCCTCTTCCGTTCTTTCTTCTTGCAGTTTACCGATCCTTTCTAGAAGCTCTTTCATATAATCTATGGTGTCTCCAAGAATAGAGGTCCTGTCCATCTGTTAATGTTGACATGTCCGTATCAGTTTCAAGCGTCAACCATCAAATGAACTTAAAAAGAATCTTTTAAGTATAACATCTGGGAAATCATAAATACTACTTTTTACCTTGCTGATCTTAGGAACTATTGACCTTAGCATGGAGAGGCGGTCATTGAGGCGCTTTCTCCTCCTCCTTTCTGCCATTAGATTCTTAGAGGGCTGCCCTTCAAGCTTCTTGGACTTGGGTTTTTTGCCCCTACACAAACCCATGTTGAAGACTGGAACTTCTGTGGCGGGTTCCTCAGTTTTGCAGATAGTTCTCATCTCTTCAAGGTTGCTCTGATTTTCACTCCCCAGAAAGCCAAACTCTTCATCCTCCATTGATGGGTTACTTTCTTGTGCAGGGAATAGTGCGGAATCTTCATTCCTGGCGTATGACGAGTCAAGCTCTGTCAATGTGAAGCCATCAACAAATGGGTATGCTTCTGCTGCTGCTTCACTAGCGTATGGACACTCAAATCTAGGGTCTAGTGGCGTGGAAAATGAAGGTAATGGGGGATTCAAAGGAGCTAAAAGTGGGTTATCCACAAAAGAATCAAAACTCCAATCATTGTTGGGGAATAACTCTCCCAACCCAGAGGAAACAGTGCTCCAAGTGTCTCTTCTTGAAGCTAGTAGTTCCTCCAGAAAACCGAGTTGAGTAAGCTCCATCACTTTCCTTTTACGTCTCCCTTTCCTTGGCTTGTGTAATTATAAATGGGAAGGTGAATTTATGTGTGATCCAGACAGAGAGAGAAGAGAGAAGGCTTGGTGGTTAATAGAGAATGAAGATGTGGGAGAGGGATTTGTTTAAATAATGCAAGAAATGGAGTCCATTTCTTTATCAGCAGGAAATCATCATTACAGAATGAATCACAGTAAAAAGTTGAGTAATAGCACCCAGAGATGGACTTGGATGTAAATGGAATCTAATCTCTCAAGGTTAGTGAATAAATGTTGTTTTCACCGAAATAATCAAAGAGACAGGAATTGTGTGTGTGTGTGTGTGTGTTTTTTTTTTAAATTCCCATGGTTTGAAGGGTTTGACCCACAAATCTGTCCTTAATGGAAAATGGTGGGGTTATCATCATAGACTGTCAGGTACTTCTTTCAATTTTTTTATGCAATCCCCACCCTCGGCGCTTTTCACTTCTCAGGGGAAAAATAAAAAATTCTCTCTCTGCCCCATCCAAGAGAAATGACAATGGTGATTTTGTTTTCTTTTGAATGCACCTCAATAGCTTCTTTGAAATTAGAGTGTAATAGAATGCTCTTACCGGGTAAGACTTTAGATATTTTGCAATTAACATCATCGACTGTTCGAATTAATGATGAAATCTATCTTTTAATATTATTTATAGTCTGCAAAATAAATACGTAAGCGAGGTTTTATCTCGATTTACGTAAATATGTTTCTCTAATACTATCACAAACAAACCCTTTAAGGCATCATGAACCAAGGTCTAAAAACGAAGAAACTCAAGAAATAATGGATGGGTGGGAGTCCATTGAGCCACCCCCATCACTCTCATTCCTTTTAGTAACATAACTATTATTTCTTCTCAAGCACAAGAAAAAACCTTGGACTAAATAGGAAGTTAAAGAAATAACGTTATCACAAACATTCCTGATACTCTTCTCTCACGTTTTTAAAACCTAAAATTAAATACCATATATATTTTGAAATCACGTACGAGATCAATTATATAAAGTGGTTCTAGAAAGAAATAAACTAAAAGTGAACTAAATTTTACTAAATGCGATTTTTTTCCATCATCTGCAGCGTCAAGTTCTATTTGACAGTTTTACTCTGATTACCAGCTGAAGTGGTTGGCTTAATCAGTCAGAGTTCACCAATCATTGACTGTAATTAACTTAAGAGTATGTGTTAAGCTTTCCTACAGACAACAGCTAGTGGCCATCTAAACTATTTTTAATATTATATCGATGCTATATGGTTTTAATCATCAAAAGTTGTACAAATTTTATGCCAATATATATTTTTAATTGAACATTTCATTTCTGAGCAAAATAACTACTGTTTCCAAACAGTGTTAGATCAGTTAGGTATTAATCAATATTTGATCGACTGGTACGAAGGTTATCAACAAAAAAAGTAGAACGTTTTTGGTGAGTTTGGTTTTGAAGAGTGTCCTAATTTAGATACTATAAATTTTCTCTTCAATCAATTTATTGTTAAGGAGGTAAAAAGACTTAGAGAGTAAAAGTTCTACCAATATGATAAAAACAGTATGGTATTAAAATTCAACTTGGATCGGTCAGTGAGCCCATCATGATAGTAAACCTTGCTCTGTTCGTTCGATCAAGAGTTTTATGCAAGTCAATCGGATTGGATTTTACAATATAGTATGCGAAAGATTTCCTGCAACTGTGCAAGTGGGCTATTCGTTTCAATCTATCTCCATTACAACCTCTTGTGATTAGTTAGTGGTGTCCTTTAAATAAATAAATAGATAGATTGATATAGATAGAAAGGAAATGAGAGATTACATATGAAGGGAGTCACGAGGGGAGGTGAGAAGAAACGAGAGAGAGAGAGAGAGAGAGAGAGAGAGAAGGCGACAATTATAGATACGCATGCATGCACGTCCTTGGACGTTGTGATTTCACATTACCCACTTCTCTGTCACCCCCTTTGTCCTCTTTCACAGCCTCAGGGGACATCCCAATGTGCATTGCACTTCTCTCTTCTCTTCTTCCCCCAATTTCACTTTCATATATATATATATATATATATCCAACAGTGGCAGAACATTGCATGTGATAGAATTGGAGGTCTCTCTCTCTCATAAGTTTGGATGTGATTTGCTTGCATTGTACCAAAAGGGCCGAGGAAGAAAATAAAAATCCATCCAAGATCAGATGAGATGATATGATAAAAAAAGGCACTTTGAGCGGCTCCTGGTTTTAGGAAACAATACGATGTGACTGTTTAGAAAACCATTGGAAGAATGTGTTTTGGCAGCATGTATTTATGTATGGATAAACATTGGAGTCAAAGTATAATTATTATGTCAAAAAGGATAATTTTGCTCAAAATGTATTTTGAAAGGAGTTACCAAATGCTAGATCTTACAAGCTAATGGACTTTTGGATTCAAAATACATTTTGGACTCAAAAAAAGTTGTTGCTAAACATGCACAATATCATATTTTTGTAGCAGTTTTTAGTCAAACTGCTTTAGATTTGCAGACATTTTCAGTCAGGTGATATGGGAAGAAACTTAGTAGTGGTTTTATTGTGCACAAACCACTACTGATTAATGTTGATCAACATTGTTGGCTAGTGTGGGAACAGGGTGCCAAAATAATATCTGTCATTGGCAACGGTTTTGTATAGCAAAACCACTGCAAAAGTTGAAGAGTCACAATTTGTCTTTCCTGTAGTAGTAGTTATCACTAGGGCTGAGCAAATGACCCAGAACTCTATGAACCCGCCTGGGTTCGCTATGGTGTTTTCCGTTTGGTCCGTCCCAAAAAGCACCCTGTAACGGTCGGGTCAATAGGATAAACAGGATGGGCTACGGGCACATCCTCGGGCTTCCCGTGTCCGCACGTACATTATTATATATTTTACGTGTTTATTTTTTATATATATCTTTAGTTTTTAACAAAAGCATTAAGTTTGTTTGGCTTGTTTGGCAAAGGCATTTACCAAATGCAACAGATTCATGGTTCGATTCCGCTGCACCAATACTATAACCATAATTTTTATATTAAGTTATCAACGTATTCGCAGCCAGACACCCACGAGAGCTACCATATGTCCTTTTTGTCTTTTTGTCACCTTTGTTCCTCCCTCCGTCGCCATGCTCACTTTTCACCCTTCCTTTCAACTTCAGAAATCACTCCCAAATCCCATGTCGCCATCCTTTCTCAAACCCTCCCTTCCACAGTCCTTCACTCCCAAATCCCCTTCTCTCCTCCAACCACCTCCATCTCTGCACTCGGTAGCAAAGAGTCGTGTGGGTGAGCGACGACTGGGAAAGCAATGGAGAGAGGGTGATGATTGGGCAATGAAGTGTTGCTGGGTGAGCGATTCACGAGCACGACTGGGCACGATTTTTTTGAAGTAGAGAGTAGGGCTGAGCAAACAACCCGGAACCCGATGGACCCGCCCGGACCCGGTGTGCGTTTCCCGGAAAGCAGCCAGGAACGGGCAGGCTTAAATGGGTGGGCTTATGACTTTAACGGGACGGGGCACAGGCACACCTTTGGGCTGCCCGTGCCCGCCCGTATATATTTTTTAAATAATTTTATATTCTTAATTTATAATAATATAAAGATATTTAGTCTAACGAAATAACTGGTAGCCTTGGTCTAATGGTAAATGGGTAGCTTTGAAACATTGAGATTTGGGTTCGATTCCTGGCTGCACATATTTTTTTATCAACCTTTCAGTTCTTTATTTCCACTCTTCCAGTCACACAATTTTTTTATCCACATTCAAGTTTCAACTTTCTAGTTCGTGACCTCTTCATTTCCAGTTTCCACTTTCCAGTTGCCTCGCTTCTTCAGTCTCGTGCTTGCTTCTTCGGTTTCCCTCAGTCATTCATCACCGCCACTGCGTCTCCTCTAAAGCTTAACTTCTTCCTTCTCGTGCTCATGACCCTCAATCCTTCATAGCGCCATTGCATCTTCTTCACTCTTGTGCTCAGCTGCTCGCCCTGCATGCTTTACCTTCATTCTTCATCCTTCACCTTTGCTCTTTGCCCTATCGTGCTCGCCTTTTGCTTCACTCCAGTTGTGGCCGATGCATTCGTTGAGTAAGGAAGTTATGATGGCACAACAGATCTGGATCTGAACAGATGCTTCCAATTCCTCAGTTTTATTTTCAAATCTGATCACCACGACGAGGAGGAGGATGGTTCTTCATCTCCAATGGTTTCTTCATCGCTACCCTTCCTGGTAATTGATTTCATTTCAATTGAAATTGAATCCTTCCGATTCCTGATTACATGTGAATGACTAGAAATGTGGAGTCAAGGCAAGCTTTGTTAGATTAAGCTCCACAGTCAAAACTGTTTCTCCTTGTTTGAAACTGGATTCATGGATTATCCGATTTACTAAATTTTGGTAATTTTTGCCATCTTGGGTTTTCCAATCTTTCCTTGTATATTTGAGGTTATGAATTTAAGAGCTTTGATATGAATTTTTTGAATTCATTATTTTCGTCCAGTGATTGAGTTTGTTTAGTGCTTTTGGGGTTTTCAGCTTGGATAATACTTCATGTGATTTCCATCCCTATGCATCTGTTTCTTTAAACGGATTTCCCATCAACACGCCCAAACCTGGTTGGTTAAATGGGCAACCCGTTAAGACGGGCTAAACGGGTGGACCACGAGTTGGCCATCGGGTTAGCCCGTCCTGCCCGTTGCTCTGCCCTAGTAGAGAGGGAATCGACTGTAGATCGGTAACCTCCCTCAGTCTTTCACCTTTCATCGCAGATCAATGGAGAGAGGATGTGGGATTTGAGAACTCTGTAAGTCAGATCAAAAACTCTGCGGTGCATGGACTTCTTTGTGATGCCTGGATTTCTCATCATTTAGGTGGGGTTCTGGTGTATTTGTTTCTTGTTGTGAGTCCAGAGGATATGGGATTTGAGAACTCTGTAAGTGAGATTGAAGTGAATGTAGAAATAGATGGAGCTAAGAATGTGCAAAAACTGGAAACAGAGGAAGCAAAAACCCTTGATCTTGATGCATTTGGGTGTTGCCTGGTAACTGGGTTTTTTGAGGTGAGACAGCATTTGGCTAGAAATGAATGTAGAAATAGATGGTGCCAAGATTGTAATTGGGTTTTCTGAGGCATGGATGTTAGCTGGTAGCTGCATTTGACTTGTTTTTTTAAAATAAACGGGCTGCCCGTTAACTCGCCTGAACCCAGTGGGTTTCAGGGCAGCCCATTTACACCGGACCTAAATGGGTCACCACCGGATTCGAGCACAGCTCGAACTTGTTTACATCTAAATGGGTGGGTTACTGGTTGGCCATCGGACCAACCCGTTGCTCTGTTCTAGTTATCACAACTCTACTAAAGTGTCCGTTGACCAAGAAAAATAGAGGTGGTGGGAAGTTGGTGCTAATTTCACAACTATTAGTGGTTATGGAATGCCAAATCGTTGCAAAATACGAATTGCCATGAGTTGTGATGGGTTTGTAGTGGTTATAGCAACTGCGACTAATAATTCACATTATTTGAGGAGACCCTAGAGTGTGGACATTTACAACATTTAAGTAACGGTTGTGGGACAACCGCTACAAATGTTGTCGACCGCTTTATGGTTTGCAACAAAGTTTGTGGCTGTTTGGGGTAAAACCACTACTAAGGCCATATGACTATATAACCCCCTTCTCATTTTACCACTTTTGTCAATTTCAAAATGTCTCGTTGAAGGAGAGTTTCAGACATCCTGTTTTTTCAAATGTTTATGTTGCGATACTATAGAAGTTAATATCTATGTTACTTTTAATTTAAATTGTGTATTATTCTATATATTTTTATATTTACTTTGAGTTATTAATTTTTTATTTTTATTACAATATATTTATTTTAATTATTATAATATTTATTTGTTAAATACTGTAGTATATGATTAGTCTTGATCCTGGTCGTAGATCTGTTCTTGAAGATGAAGTCTAGGAAGTAGAGGTAGTGACAATATTGGTGCCAAGGCTAATGTAGAGCCTACTGATCTCAACCTTGATGGTTTTGAGGTTGAAGACATGAACATAAATCTTCATGATGTTGAGCATTTTGAGGATCAGGAGATTGCTAAGGAACAAGAATTCCCATTCCCTTCTTATAGCAAGTCCACAGGTTTTGATCTAAGTGGATGTTCAAGGTGAGTACTGACAATTATAATTTTCATTTCAAAATTAATTCAATAATTCATTTTTAATATTAATTATGGAATTGAAATGTCAGATTCGTTGGGCAACATCTCAAAGATGAAGCTCACATTGAAAGATATTGATAAAACTACGAAGTCGGACACAAAGATGGTCAACTACAGAGCCAAAAATAAATATCCATTGAGTTTGATAAAAGGTTGCATAAAGAATTCACAAGTTAGTTTGCACATCAAATACGCAATAATAGCAACTCTCATCCATTTATTTGAGAAGTTTGCACTTTGCCAACTTCATTTTGCAAAAAAATGTACTGCATACAACGTCAATGGATTTAAGGTTTACATAGTTTATAGTTTCAAAATTAGTAGCGGTTGACCGTATGATCAACAGTTTCATATAATTGTTGCAAAATTGGTTGCCATCGTGAATTTTGTAGCACTTCATTAAACAGCTACTAAGGCTACTAATAGTGGTTATAACCGCTACAAGTACATGAAATGAACGGGTACAAAAGGCCTTTTTTGTGGTGACGGAGAAGTGGGAGCGAGTGGGTATTTTGATGTAAAGCTGTAAAAAATGGTGTGGGTTGTCATTAAGTGATAGCTAGGTTGCTCCAAATGCTATTATGATATGAAATACAATCATGGCTCTTACTCTACCACTTAAGCCTGCAACCAAACATTGAGTTTACAACTAGATCAAGATCATCATCATCATCATCATCATCATCATCATCTACCTTATAGCTTAGTGATATAGAAACTCTCATGTAAGCTAAATGTGGTTGATTTGGTCATACTTAAAATCTCATATTATTAGTATATGATGTAAATTTAATTGAAAAAAAAATCATCCTATGTAACATTTAAGAATGCCTACATTGCTTTCTTTCTAACCCATAATTCCCTTTATGCTTCCATTCATTGTCATTAGGTTGTAATTTTAACTATTCAAGTGTAATATTTTATAAAATTATTATTTTTATGATATCTACTAGAAAAATGCTATTTAGCAACGGAAAAATCCATCGCTAAATGTCTATTTTCCATCAAAAAATTTCCATTTAGTGACAGAAAAATATTAGCAACCCTCGTTTTAGCAATAAAACAAAACAATTTAATGACAGAAAATGACATTTTTCTGGTAATAAATATAAAAAGAGAATTTCTACACTATTTTATCATATTCGAGAATTTCTACAATGAAGTCCAAAGACGAATTAAAGAAGCTTATTCCCTCGGCAATACTAGAGCGTGTTTTGTCAGAGAATTTGTTACCATGTTGATCTTTATGAAGCTTTATGAATTACATTATTTTTTTTAAAAAAAAAAACTCTCTGGACAACCCTATTGCTGAAAGAAAACTTTTAGTTCTGATCGGTTAAAGGAATTATGGGTAATGAATGGATGGTGAGGGTGACAAACGAGAAATGACAAAGATGGATTTGAAATCAGGAGGCAAAGCGCCCACCATTTTCCCCAAAAACCGCTTTTCGCAACTTTAATTTCACTTTTTGGTCTCTTCCTCTTTCGTCCCTTTCAAACCCCTTCCTCCTTTGCCTTCCCTTTCTTAGATTTCATCATATTTACTTTTTAGTTACTACCCATAAGATTATAATGAGTTCCCACTCAAAACCAGTACCCATACAATTTTCTAATCTAAGAAAAGTAGATAGATAGGCAAGTGAAACCTTGCTCCCAACCTCTCACGAGTCACGAGTCTCAACTCATTAACCTTGTAAACTGAGATAAAATTATTTCAAAATTTATAAAAACTATCTCGATATCTATAAAAATCATTTTGAAATCCGCAAAACCCTCTAGAAATCCGTAAACTCATTTCTCTTAACGGTACTCTTTTTTCCAACGGAGTTTACAGATTTTGAGATTGTTTTTACCAATATATATATAAGGCTTTCTAGCCCTCTGTTTGACCCCTTTTCATATGCAGGAATAAAGCTGAAATCTATTTAAACACCAAATTAAAGTCGTTAACTGCTCTTTAATTAATATACATGCATGCCAAAATACTTTTTAAGTCAACAATGGATCTTCTAGCAGCTAACCCTGCAAAGTGCAAACAAATAGATAGAGACAAGCATGCATTATATATAAATGAGAGGGAGGGAGGGAGGGCTAAACTTGCGGAATGGGTCAAGTTTCAGAGAAGTTTGCTTGGTGTTTGTGCAACCGAAACACATCAACTTCATTGGCTTACAGTGATCACAAGTGGCCAATATGATGATACCATATGTATATGCTAGCGATTTAATTACTCAAGAGTTCAATAACAATTAAAAGATATATGATAAGCATTTCAAGTGTAAGAAATAACAATAGGTTTATACTGAATAATTAATTGTTGCTAACATTTTTTGGTAATTAAATCTCTTCCTTATAACATTATTTTGTATTGTACATGTCAGCTCTCTTTATATATATATATATATATATCCTTTGCAATTTCCCTTGGTTTCTTCTCGTCAGTCATAAAACAACAAAGTCTAGCCATGTTCGCTCCTATAGAGGATAATTCCAAAAATAAAAGAATTGTTATCAGTAAAGGTTCAAAGCATTGCTTTTGTTCATACACGCAAGTGATGCTTGACAAAATTCCAAAATAATACGGCGGCCATCACATGAAAGAATAATAAATTATGGAAACATGTGATTAAATTGCGGTGCAAGCAAGAACTAGTGCTTGATCGAATTTCACTCTTAATTTCATTTGGTTAACTACCAACAAATAAGTTATTATTAACCACTAACGATAATTAATTAATTCAAGTAGTTTAGTACTATTTCATCTTGAATAAGGTCTTGAGTTCAAGTGTTGTGCATTAAAAAATCTTCATAGGATGAATATATTTTATACCCTTATTCAAATTGGATGTATATTACTCTGTTCATCTTAAATGTAGAAGCTAAATAAAGGATTTACTCAATTTGAGATCCCAATCCACTTTTTCTTATAAATTCTTATTTTCCCCTGAAAATATCTCATATTTTTCATATTAATAGAGTAATATTAATTAATATATCAAATCTTGAGAGTAATATACAAAAGAAAAAACAAGACAAAAATATCTATATCATTCATATCTTCCGGTGGACTCTGAGGAGCCTCCTTCGCAAGAAGATTTGTACATTGAATGCCAGTGCGTGGTGCATATCTCAGTATCATGGATTTATGTCTCCTTTTAGAGTAGCAGAGCAGATTTTGTATCTCAACGATTTCTGATGCAAGAAAGTATTGTTCGTGATATCAATATTGTTTCTACCGAGGAGTTTTAATGCATACAGTTAAAGAGCAAATTTTAGAAAAATCATCTAACACATTTATTACTTTTTTTTGCCAATATCTAATACATTATTACAAATAAAAAGTTTAATTAATTTTTTTAATATGCATAAATGAATTATCTAACTCTCATATTAAGCATCAGCCTAAAGTAGTATTGCCAAATGGCGGGCGAAATTTGAGCCCCACACACAATGAATCATGAAAAGGCTTGGTGTGGGTAATGATGAGAATTATATATATACACACACGATATAATTTCCAAACGACAGCATCATTTGATCAGGTAAAAGCTGAACCAAAAAGGGAAAAGTGAAGTCAAACATATGCATAGTGCCTACATATTTACGGGACTAAAACCTTTTGCATAATTCAAAGCTGAAGTTGATGAAGATGAACAACACTACTGTTGTTTTTCACCTACGATCAATCGAGAGAGAGTTCCCTTTTTGTGGGAAATGAATAAACAAACAAGCAAACTGTGTGTGTGTGTGAGAGAGAGAGAGAGAGAGAGTTGAATTTGATTGAAACAAGTGGCCACTGTATACAAGGCGAGTCCCTTGAAGATGCTTCTTAAAACTGAGTAATGATAATGTCTTGCTTATGATTACAGCATCCAGCTCCGCCATGATTGATTAGTTAGGACTTTAATGCAAATCCACCCAAAAGGCTTCTTAATTAAATGATCACGACGCTTGACTTTGTTTGATTTATTATAACCCAATTCGCTTGGGTTTTGTATTTTGGTATCATTCTCATTTGTTTCTTCTGCTAAACGTGGTAATGACTAATGACATTACGAAAAAGCAAAAAAAAAAAAATCATTATCCATATTGGCTATATGCATTCATATCTCTATATCTTCATCATCATATGATTACAAACTTTATAGGCTTTTAATTTGTTGTGATGTTGATAAAAAAAAAATTGTTCTGTAGGTTTACAAAACCTAGCTTGATGTGAAGCCTCTCTAGCTTATCACGTTTATGAAGTTTTGATTGAAAATTCCCATGTCTTTTTATGTTCACCTTCACATGTTACCCTACCGACTTGTTTAACATTAATCATAATTACTGGGACCTTTCTGTCAAAGTCTTCACATGTCTTCCTTAAGAGTATGATTAAGGAAATAATGAGTTTAACATTTTCTTTTATTTTCAGTAATTTCCAGCAGCCATCCATCATAATTACATTCCCCTAACTTAATTACTGTTGCGTTGCATCCAATTAATAAGATCATACGAATCATCAAATCAAATTAAAGTATATTTGATTCTTGTTATGACCTTGTAGCTTAACTAACACCGAACATCTTCCTTAAAGATTTCTTAAGTCTGGAGTTTGCACGTTTAAATGTATGAGTTATTACAAAAAAAATAAATAAATTACAATTGATCCATCCTAACACACAGTGAATACCATGAAATATTGGTATTTCTTTTATGATTATTAATAATTCAACTCTGTGTATCGAATATTAAATTTAAGAGTTTAACACATTCCTATGTTTCAATAAATTTTTTAAT
The DNA here is from genome assembly GCA_025593235.1 of Vachellia pachyceras. NCBI lineage: Eukaryota > Viridiplantae > Streptophyta > Magnoliopsida > Fabales > Fabaceae > Vachellia > Vachellia pachyceras. The sequence continues at coordinate 2,843 of JANTPZ010001922.1, read as the reverse complement.
AAAATTCTTCGTGACAAATATATCAAATAAATAATAAAACTTGGGATTATACATGAATGAATAAGCACTAAATTAACCAGTACCTACTTTTTTTTTTGGTACACAAAGAGAGCAAAGCTCAAAGGATAGGGAAAAACGCTAGGACATAGGGTATGAACCCAAGAGATCGTCAGAGCACAGCTTCTGCAGGTGGAGCGAGTAAGAGTAGTAAACTCTAGAAGAGGAAATAGCCTCCTTAGCAAGAGCATTAGCCACGCGATTTTGCTCTCTCGAAATATGCCTGATAGAAACAATCCACTCCCTCTCGATCAGCTTCTTGATATCTGCGAAAAGTAAACCAGCATTAGTAAAATTGCAATCAGAATTAAGCATATCAACCAATAATCTTGCATCTGATTCTAAGATTATCCTTTTGACACCATGATTAAGAGCCATCTTAAGGCCTAAGAAAATAGCCCATTCCTCGACAATATGGAGATCACATTGACCCAAAGATTTAGCAAAGCCCATAATCCAGAACTCAGAGTAGTTCCTAAAGATACACCCGCAGCCAGCCCTTAAAGAGGATTGAGCTACAACTCCATCAACATTTAATTTAAGCCACTCATCCTCAGGAGGAATCCAAGACGGGAGATGATTGACAAGAAGATCCGAGCGCAGTTGTAAAATGTCACTACTATGGATATAGGACTGCCATGACACAAAAACAGTACTGCATGAATCCGACAGTCTGACAAAATGAATATTGAAAATGTCTTTGTTCCTCCATGTCCATAACATCCAACAGGCAGCTCCCCAAAACAGGTCCCAATTGGAAATAAAGTCCCTTCCCAGATTTTTAGATAGATTCAAGGCAACCCAATCACAAAGGGAGCAATAGAAAAAAGAGGATAACTGGAGAGGGTGAACAATTTGAGCCACAAACCCCTAGTAGTACCTACTTTTAACAAATCATTTCAAGAACCACGGGACATGGTTCAATGATTTACCTTGGTGTTTTAGAAATAGCCCATGAGGCCCTTACTTTACATGCAATTTAAGATAAATCATATTCACATTTCTTAAGAAAAATGGGGGAAATGAAAAAAGGAACTCAAAAGTTTGATTCAAATTAAGATTTCACAATATACACTAATGGCCCATTTGGTACACTGGAATTGACTTTAATGGAAATGGAAATAGATAAGAAAATGTATATGGATATGGAATTTGAAAGCACGTTTGGTATGACATGAAAATGGAACCCAATTTTTATTTAAAAAGACCAAAATACCTTTAAATTAAAAGTTTCATCTCACCCCATTCTTCATCCCAGAAAGCGAACGGCCGGCCAGCAAACATGCTCACCGAAAATGGGAATGCTTGTGGAGGTCGACCATGACAGCGGAGATCCACACAAGGAAGGAATGCGTGCCGGAAATGGGAATGCTTGTGAAGGTTCTCGGAGGTAGAGACAAGGAAGGAATGCTCGCTGAAAAATCCTCCTGGATGACGGCGAGGTAGTAGCTGGTAGACGATGACGCTGAAGATGAAGAAGATGATAACGATGACGATGACGACGATGTCGATGAAAGAAGCTCGACCGGTGATGATGATGACGCCAAGACAAAGGCTTGCCGTCGTTGGTGTGCCATCGTGCGGGTGGATTTTGTTTTGCTGGCTCCATTCTTATTCTCAGTTGTCGACAGAGGGAAGGGTAAAATGAGTTGTAGTGATATGGAATTGAAAAATTAAGCTTGGGAGGTGGAAGCCATTTCCATGATTTTTGGTGGATATGGAATTGGAATTTTGACGAATTCCATGCTACCAAACATGCCATCTTCATAGAATTGGATTTCATTTTCATTTCCATATGTCTATTTCCATCCTACCAAACATGCCATAAATGAATCTTGTTATCACTATTGTGGGCCTAAGCCTTTGCCACATAGGATGATTTCATGAGCAAAGGTAATATATCTTATTATGGGCCAAGATCAACAAGTTAAATGGACCTCATATAAGGTATGTTTGATTTTTAAAGCTGAAGCTCATATGATTTTTAAAAACATTTGCCTCCACTAACATTTTTGTCATCAGAAATCACTTAGTGCAGGTTGGGTCTAGTAGAAAAGGTTAATCTATCGTAATATAGTAAATCATGATTCAAATTTTTGTCAAAAAAATATGTCAACACTTACTACTTAACAGTGTTTTAAACAAAATCACCTTCACAAAAAAAAACACATGATTAACAAAAAAAGAAAGAAAATAGTTCGTCAGACACTTGATTCAACTGATGGAAGATTATAGCATGATAACTCAGCCAAAGGTCTTGGCAAAACTTTACCATCTTTTATGGCTATGCCTGACTTCATCTAATTAATTTATATCCCTGATAAATATTTTGGTTGAAGTGAGATATGTAAAAAAAACAGAAAAATAAACAAGAATCATAACAATCAACTTATCTTGCTGACATCATTAATTGAATTATGTGGTACATAGTTTAACATGCTGAAGAAGCTACGAAGGGGCAATGGCTTTTTTGATTAAAAAAAGGAAATTGTAATGGAGTGGTTGGACTTTTAGTGAGAAATGAGATTATTAGTTTATGTATTTTTTTTATTCTCACACACACAGAAACATACAGAAACGGAGTTTTGAATTGGAGAAAGAGAGATGTGAGGTGGGTAATAACTTGAGATTAAAGAAACTGAAGGATTTCGGGCGTACCTGGAGATGCCGAATTATGAATCTGCAGATACCCACGCGGAATACGGATCACAAGTATGGATCCGAATATGAGACACAGCAAAAGCACCGAAGGTAAGAGGAGAGGAGATGAGAGGATTCTCTCTAAG
>JANTPZ010001920.1:0-34398 GCA_025593235.1 Vachellia pachyceras | reverse complement strand
AAGAAGGCGGAGAAAGGCTTCTTGTTTATGAGTTCATGGCACACGGCTCCTTGCACCAACATCTCCATGGGAAAAACAAGGCCTCCAAAGAGCAATTTGATTGGGTTAGAAGGGTAACAATTGCAGTTCAAGCAGCCAGAGGGATTGAATATTTACATGGCTATGCCTGCCCACCTGTGATTCACAGAGACATCAAATCTTCAAACATCCTCATTGATGAAGAACACAATGCTAGAGTTTCTGATTTTGGCCTGTCATTACTGGGTCCCGCTGATAGTAGCTCCCCTTTGGCCGAACTACCTGCCGGAACACTTGGCTATCTTGATCCTGAATATTACAGACTTCACTACCTTACCACAAAATCTGATGTATATAGCTTTGGAGTGCTGCTCTTGGAAATTCTGAGCGGTAGAAAAGCCATTGACATGCAATACGAAAAAGGTAACATAGTTGAATGGGCCGTGCCTTTGATTAAGGCTGGAGATATCACCGCAATTTTAGACCCAGTTATAAAACCTCCTCCTGATCTCGAAGCCTTGAAAAGGATCGCGAACGTGGCCTGTAAATGCGTGAGGATGAGAGGGAAAGAGAGGCCATCAATGGACAAAGTGACAACTGCTTTGGAGAGAGCTCTTGCCCAACTAATGGGTAGCCCAAGCAACGAGCAGCCAATTTTGCCCACCGAGGTGGTGTTGGGAAGTAATAGATTACACAAGAAATCGTCTCAGAGATCTTCCAACAAGTCAACTTCGGAAACGGACGTGGGAGAAGCTGAGGATCAAGGGTTCGAGTTCAGAGCACCGTCGTGGATAACTTTTCCCAGCGTTACTTCTTCTCAGAGAAGGAAGTCATCGGTGTCGGAGGGGGACGTGGAGGGAAAGAATCCAGAAGTGAAGAACTTGGGGAACGTGGGTGGTGGTGGTGGTGACGTTTTGAGGATTCTAGAGGAAGAGATTGGACCTGCTTCTCCTCAAGAGAGGCTGTTTTTACAGCATAACTTCTGAGATTGATGGAATGTGAGGGTGGCACAAAGCTTGGGGATTTCAATACTCAGTTGTGTAGTATCTATCTGGTTTCTGTATCCGGGTCAGTGTTTCATGGTCATTCTCAATTACTTTTCGCTTATACATCATTGAATGAGACGCCGTAAAAACGTGATGGTGAAGTGAAGCCATGGATGCTTCCACTATATATATCGCTGCGCTACGTTAATCTGAGTATTTGGAAATTTTCAGTTCTAGTAACATCATCTGCAACAGTTAGATGCTTAAAACGTTTTTGACAATTTGGTAGGCAGATTAAAATCAATCCATATGTGTGTGTGTGTGTGTGTGTGTGTAATTGACACCTAAGTGGCGGCCATTTTGATGTTTGGATTGAATGGCTTTGCAATATTTTATATCATCCATGCAGTATGGTTAACAAAGGCATATGTTAAAATACACGCAACTAATTCTGAATTGAATATCATATAAATTGTTGTTTTGATGTCAAAAAAAATACAGGCAAAAAAAAAAAGGCATGTCATTAATCTAAACCTCCATACCATAAAAGCATGTTTTGGCTTTATTTTTGGAAAACTTGTTTTAAGATCCGTGTACTTCCCCTCAATTTTTAATATGACATATACGTGTCTTTTAATCTTAATTAAATTATTTAATTTTACCCTACTATCATGCTTAGCCTTGCAATTATGCTATGCTAACGCCATTAGTCATTTGTCACAAATTAAAAGGATGTCACTCACATGTTTATTATAACTTCATCGATGAAGAAATTTATCTTAAACATAAGTCTACTAAGAGGTTTATTAATGATTTTTTTTATTTTATCCTATTTAATTTTACCGGAGAGGAGAGATGGCAGAGATTTATAATTTTTTAATAAAAATAAACTTAAAATCTTTTATCAATTTAATACATATTTAATTACTCGACTATTATTATCTGAGAGGTAAGAATTAGTTAAGATAAGCATTAGAATGATAAGGGATTTACACTCTCGGCGTCATTTCAAGAATCCAAAATTCGAAATGGATTATGAAATTATTTTGTTGTCCAGTGCTAAGTTTGAGTTGAATTCTTTATCAAACCCAAAAAAAAAAAAGGAAGAAAAATAATAATAATAGTGATGTAATTTAATAATTAATAATGGTGAAAGTGGGGAGAGAGAGGAGGTGGGGGTTGCGATCAAACCTCAGCCAGAGCCAGCCAATGAGAAACTCTGATTATATTGCTTTTGATGAGCCTTCCTTCTCCCTCTTCACATATCCCTCATCTCTCACTCTCTCGCTCACACTCCATCAAAGCTCCCTGCTTTCTCCCTTCCCCTTCCCATCAAATGGCTTCCACTAATTCCCTCCACTCCATCCGCTACCGTCACCACCACCATTCTCTTCCCACCCGCCACTATTCCTCCTCCATTCTCTCCTCCCCCCCCTTCCCCCCAACCACCATCACCTTCAACTCCGCTGCCTCTTTCTCCTCTTCCACCACCACCCCCTTCTCTGTCTCCCCCATCACCTCCGCCTCCTCCTCCACTTCCACCTCTCAGACCGTCTCCTTCGACCAACTCCGTCTCCACCTCGCCGCCGGTGACTTCCGCCAAGCCGACGAAGAGACTCGCCGCCTCCTCATCGTTCTCGCCGGCGACGCTGCTCAGAAGCGCGGCTATGTCTTCTTCTCTGAGGTCCAGTTCATCTCTGAAACTGACCTCAAGACCATAGATGCGCTCTGGAGGCAATACAGCGATAACAAGTTCGGGTACAGCGTGCAGAAGAGGATATTTGAGAAAGTAGAGAGGGATTTCACCAATTTTTTCATCAAGGTTGGTTGGATGAAGAAGCTTGACACCGAGGTGGAACAATACAATTACAGGTCTTTTCCCACTGAGTTCGTTTGGGAACTCAATGATGATACCCCTGAGGGTCATTTACCTCTCACAAATGCCTTGAGGGGGACACAGTTGCTTGGCAGCATTCTCAGCCATCCAGCCTTCAGAGCAGAGGAAGAAGAAGACGACGTTGAGGACACAGCAAGTGATAATGGGTCGGCCAGTGATAAGGAGGCCGTGTCGTCAAAGCCATTCACGAAGAGAATCTTCAAACCAGACTATAGCTTTTGATTGGTTCTGGAGAAAAGCCATACCAGGCAGTCGCCATAAACCCTCTAAGTACACACAGATTAAATTAATATAACTTGGGGATCCATATTAATTAATTTATTAATGTAAGTTATTGCTAGATTGTACCTTTTCTGTCTTCATTATTAAAAAAAACAGCTCTCTTCCTTCGTCCTCCCTCGGAAGGCATCAATATCCCTTTCCCCCTCCTTTTACAAAGGAGTCTGGTGGTGGATCCAAGCGTGAAGTTATATGATGAGACGTGGTATTATTTATGTGCAAATGAACGGACAAAGGTGAAGCCTGCCTGCTTGTCTTTTTTACTTTAGTTATTATGAGCTGTTAATTGTGTTGCTATCAAACACTGCATGTGAGATCCACTAGAATTAACCGTACTTTTTCAATATGACATACAGTGTACGAAAAAAATATGTGAAAGAAATATTATTTGTAAACGTGATTTCCCTGACACATTACACCAACTTGTGATTCATGAAAATGATCCCTTGTGTTTCAAATTCATTTCAGTCATGATCCCTAAACGGGCTTCCTCCCGACCCTATTTAAGAGCAACACTGACGTGCTGAGTTACCTCCTTTGCTGGTAACATCAAAGCAAACTTAGTTGGCGTGGTGGTTCAGCACCTCTTCCTTTAAACATGTGGTCTGTGGTTCGATCCCTGACTCATGTGAATGGAGCAAATCACTTGATCAGTCCTTTACCGCTTAGTGCGTTGACAGTAGGACGAGGGATTAATCCCATAGATTTCGGCTGTGGGGATACTTGGGTGCTCACCTAAAAAAATCCAAAGCACGAACCTTCAGCTTCGCGTCTACATCCGAGACAAAACAACATAACCAATCGTCTGAGTATAATATTACATATCCTATCCATTAAGATGCTTTGTCATGTTGAAAGGTTTGTGAATGGGTCAGATGCAAGATAAACCTGGTGATGATTTGCAAAAAAGATTACAGATGCATTAACCTTCTTCTACCCAGCTGTTGCATTTCTTTCCCACCCGTTTAAAACCTCAAATAACAGCCCCATAACTATCGCCGAAGAGATCACAATAATTCATCATAGCTGACTCAGTATGGGCAATTTTGTGATCAATGTAGTTGTAGTTCACAAGACCCATGGCAGAAACTGGATGCCAACTCCTCCCAGCCCTGCAATATACAGCAAAGAGATAAATTTTATTGCAAAACATGTAGAGTTGGAAAATTTTTCTCCTCTTTGAAATGTATAGCATGCATTTCAAAGTAAGCCATGTAGTTTTTGCTGTTCAATAGTGATGAGAGCTTTTTTGAACAAACTTTGTTATATTGCAGGAATTTCCATGACTTACCAGGTGGTGTTTACACTATGCACAGGGGCATAGTCTCCTTGTATGCTGTTGCGCACCGTCACAAGAAAGCGTAGATTGTGCTTGAGTGTACAAACATGATCCTGGATTCTGGAAATAACAGGAAAAAGTATTGATTAATATAGTTCGTCTCACTTGATATAACTTCCACCTTGTTTTCAGAATCTTGAAACAATTTGCGTTGTCTGTTCCTACTCATGAATGCTCAATGTTCCTGAAGACAAATTCTACATAAAAAGTGCAGATCTTTTAATTTCCACTAGCGGACCAAATTAAACAGGACAGGACCATACCACTTTAACCCATGTTAAATAAACATATAATCATCTGTGAGTGAACCATTCCTGTCTGTTTCTGCAACCTTACTAGCTTCTTGTCATAGACCATGCATTGTTCCTATTCAAAACACTAAATTTTAGAGCATAATCCAATTATTACCAAATGCTTTGGAGCATCATGAACGACTTCGGCAGGTTGATCTGTTCCTACACTTGCTAAGCAAGCTCCATTGCAAGTCATATATTTCTGCATGCTGCCCAAAAAAAAAAAAGATTAGTCTATAACAGCATTGTATTAAAAGAAAAGAAATAAATATCTCCAATCTCAACGCTTGTCTGCATTCCTTCTTTGCTCAATGTACCATCATCCATGGCATGGTGGTATCATCAACAGAAGGGATTGGAGATAATTTGTCTAATTTCGATTGAAAATTGACAATTTTTATGACTTTAAATATAGTCTCATAAAATACAGAGTAAACAGTACCATCAAAATATATCCTATGACATAGTTTAAAATGTAAAGCTCCAGCTCCACCTACATGTCACATTGGTTAAGCACCACAAGCTTATTTGGGACACACGACTGCCCTCTTGCAAACTGAATCACATGATTCACCCTGCCTGTCAGACAAGCGATATGAAGTTACATCAAGAAGCAGCAGCAAGAGTAAAAATAAATGGCACCCAAAAAAAAAAAGTTACCTTCCAACAACAACATTAACGCCATTCAATCTTGCCTCTGGAAGCATGCTATTTATTCCAGCTTTAAAACATGGAGAAAGAACATTTAATATATATACATATATAGCTGTAAAAAGCACAAAATGATATTTTTGTAGCAAGACAATAAAAGACTTTCATCACAAAAATAAATTAAAAATGGAATCTACAAAAGGAAAAAAAAAAGATTTCTTCAATTGAGATTCTAATAGTTTTGCCAAAAATTTATTTGTCTCTCGTATCTCCAAAAGGTGCAAAAAACTAGTTCCACTTAATAGACCCCATTTTGGAAATGATTGTAGAACTAGAAATGAGAGGGCTGGAGGATAAGAGAAACATGTGATATATCAACATGAGGACCTTTTCTAGGCATGTTATCTAATCCAATACTCTCCTCTGTACATCTCATTTGCTCCTCTCCCAAGTGCCCCTTTAATTTAAGCCGCTTCCTTTTTACAACTTTCTCCAAGTTATTAATTACATCAGCTAAGCAAAATCTAACAATTGCGCAGGTGATGTATTCAAATGCAAATTGCAAAGAACAATCCAACAAAAAAGTGGAAGGATAGAAAGCTTTTGCTTCTCCAAGAATTTATTAACGACCCAAATCAAGTTTTAACCATATGGTAGTTCATGTTTATCCTCTTCCTCTCTATACTCAGGGATGCAAAAGGTTTCCAACGTTAGCTTATTGTTGGTGTAAAATTAAATCCGCAACTTTGTAGGCCAAGATATAAGCAACCTAACACATTAACAAGGCACTGGCAAATATTGCAGATTCTTCTGCAGACTTACCGGAGGAATTTGATGGCAAAGGAAAACAGTGATGGAAGTCACTGAGATAGGCATTTTCATGAACCTGAAATATAAGAAATCTATTTTGTTATCAAACAGCCAGAAAACATCTTCAAAAAAAAAAAAGCCAGAAACTATCAAAACATTCAGTATCAAATTATTTCCATTTTTCCCAATTAGATCAGAATTACAAGGTAAGCAAAAGAAGCAGACAGCCTGTTTATAAAAAAAAAAAAAGGACATTTCTTATTCTTCAATCACTTCAAAATTTTTCAGTCATAAAGTACTATTGTTAGTCCTCAGTTGTATTAAGCTTTGACTGACTGATTGAATAAGAATTCCCCTTTCCCTCTTCTTCCTTCTCTCCCCTCCCCTCCATTCTCTTCTCCATCTTCCCCTAATCCCCTTTTCCCTTCCTTTTCACATCAACAAGTCAGCCAAAAAAGGTTTTTGTCCTTATAATAGCAAATTTTCTAAAGAGACACCAAATACTTCTCACAGCGTACAAGAGGATTACAAGAAATCAACAGACAACTTCAAGATTTGAATACATCAACAGCCCAATAGCAGGATGACAGAAGCATGCTCACCACACTCTTAGAATTAAGACGGCATCTCCCAGTACAGTAGTCAAACATACTTGTATAAGTCCCTGCAAATTATCAGATGGGAGTAAATGTGTTTTCTGCACAAACACAATTTAGAAGAATCATAGCCATCTAAGAATCATGGGAATTGCTAAGCAACCTAGTTAAAACTTGAGGAAAAAACATACCATTGCTTATGCATATCAAGGACTGTATGCAGTGTTATTATAAAAAAAAGTTCACTGGTCAAATCAAATATCTAGTGTAAGATAATCATCCCAATGCTCTTTCAAGAAAAGGTTGTAGAAACTTTACTTGCAAGGCTGGCTTCGCAATCTTCGCCTTCAATGCATCTTCCTTATCTGTCTGTTCAACAAAGCCTACCCACACTTCACTCCTTTCTTGAATTGCAATAAGGGAATGGGAGCAAAAGGAAAAAAAGATAGGAAAAGAACAGCATGTAAAAAATTACCTGCACAGGATTCAAGCAGCATGAACCACAATATTCATAAGAGTTGCAACATTGTGAAAGAAGATTGCATCCACTGCAAAAAATTCAAGCCATTAACAGGCGATTCTCATGAAAATAAGCAGTTCACGATATTTTGAGAAGAACTCACTGACAAGAGAATTTCTTCCCAATTTCAGGGCAGCAGCGGGACTGTGAATCAATGGATAGAGCATTACATAACCTATAAATGCGAAAAAATTAGCTGTCAGGATAATAGTGCATCCATGCAAGACATAATCAATCAGATTATTCAAAGACTAGAGGCATTTGCATGCATTAAAACAAAAGCAAAGAGTTTCATGCTGTTGTTGAACACAGAACTGCAAAAGAAGACCAAGTAGAAATATTGTTATGCTATATGTTTGGAGAAGACAGCAGATGAGCAAATATGAAATACGAGCAGAAATTAAAAGGCTACACAGATGATGACGCAACGCACATCAACCATCTGATTCTATGTCTAGTAGCATATAATATCAATACATTATGAAAAAAGTTGGTGCATAATGAGGATTGGTTATAACTAACAAGCAACCATACACATCATCATGCATGAAATTTAATGAACTTGCTTAATATATTGATAATGCTTGTCGCAACACCAAATTAATATCATATAGAGATCGATGTGACCATGGAAAGAAAAGCTCACCGTTGTCATCAGAAAGAAAGTATCGTCCTTGAACGGTAGTTTTGCATTGACGCGCGACTTGAAACCCGATATCCTTCCTATAGCATTAAATTGTAACAAGAGCATTAAAAAAAATAACCATATCAGCATGGAAGGAACTTGCCCCCGTTAAAAAAAGGGGGGGGGGGGAAGCTATTCAATTTCGCCATAACTAATTTAACACGTTCGTTTACCAGGAGATCTAAGAAGGAGCTCCAACGTATCCCAAAATACAGTGTCATTTAAAAATTATAAAGAAAACTATGCGATTAGATTTCCACAAGCACTGAGACATTGCAATCATTTATAAAATCATGAGATTTTTTTTTTGGCAAACATTCATGAGATTTGATTTGACGAACCGACTTCAAATCGGATATAAAAGACCGTCAAGTTGAAATTTTATACATAAATCTCAGAAAATGTCCATTTGAAAATTAAGGGCCGTTTATGATCTCATATTCCGGTTCCTCAATATCTTAAAAAGAACTTTTCTTTCAAGAAAGAAAGTAACGCATAACAAGACTGTACCAATTCGGCTACCTGATTGCAGCAGTTCTTGATGAGAACTGAAAGATCAATATATACCCCAGCATCCAGGGCAAGTGCGGCGAAAATGAGGAGATTCCCATTCGGAACAATCCGAAATTGGAAATAAAACTCGGATCTTTAAGAGAGTGTCGGAGTGACAATGTCCCCAGCCTCCTTGACCTTGAGCAAGCTTCGGTCACTCCCAGACCCTCCGTGATTCTCTCTCTCTATTTTTTTTTTTTTTGATACAGAAGAAATGTAAACTTCTCGATTCTCTTTAGTGATTAGGATCGTGCTCATGTCCGGCGCGAGAACTTGCCAGGTCCAGAGATGAAAATAACTCAAGACTGAGGCGTGAAATGGTAAGAAGATATTGGATCTGAACTCACTGAGATAAAGAGACACATTTTGCTTTTCCGTTTCCCTCCGCTTTGCAGAAGGCCAGTTGACTTTGATTCGAGTGGCTCTTCCATGGGATGAGAGTCAACTGTTCATGATTATATATTCTTTAGAAGAAGCTGTGACAACCAAATTACTCAGTAAATTTTCGTAATATGACGTAGAATAATAAAATATCATAATTTATCAATATCAAAGATATTTGACCAAAAAAATTTACGGAAAGATGTAGAAATATACTGAAAGAATAAAAAAATTATAAATAATGATAATGATAAGATTAAGTTTGTTATTTTATGATTGTGTTCCCGGGATCCACAGCGCGAATTGGCGCTTGATGGCTTGAGGAGGTGTGCCGGCATAGTACAGGCTTATGTTCCAACAATCTCATGAAAGATGGCCGTCACCAGCTATCGCCATAACCACTTCCTGCGGCTAGTTTTATCTTGCCGGAAAATCACAGCCCAGGTCACTAATACTTCTACATCCTCAATCATAGCCATGGCTTCATCTTCCGAGCAAGAATTCGTTGCCTATTACCGTGCCAAACTCAATCGCTTTCCCAGATCCCATCACTTTTGGGACGCAAAGATCGCCTCTCGGGTCGGCGAGAAGCTAGGGTTCCGCCTCACAGAAATTGGGGTGAACGCAGTTGATATTGACGTTCTCGAAGAGCAATCCCGGCCGGTTCACTATCGAATGATGGTTCTACCGCTGTTCGATTCCGTCAAACGCGCAGGCATTGAGGTTACCGGAGTCGAGAGACTGTCGGGTGGCTTACACCCATGAGTAAGTATCGATTTTTTTAATTTGGGGCATTGTTTTCTGTGCTGTAAACCATAAGAGTCGTTGTAGAAAAACTAATTTTGAAATATTAGAAAGCGACATTTTTCGACTGGATATTTTGTTCAGCAATCATGAAATTCCAAATAACAAGAGAGAAAAATTGCGACTGGATGATTTGCTTTTAGGTTTTGAAGTTCATGATCATAGCAGCATAAAATGAGAGTTGATTCTGTCGGACCAATTATTGGACATTGAACATAGTGAGTTGTGGGGTTGTGCTGAGAGTTTATCGGAGTCTTTAAGGCTATGACAGCCGTAAAAAGGAATTTTCTCGTTGATGCATGAGAGATCAATGATTGGTCGGAAAGTGTTGTTCTCAAACCAACCACTGCTCGTTTCATATGTCTTCATTTTCAATCGAATAACAACTGGGCCAAGCCTCCTCCTTTATCTCTCCTAGTTATCTGAGGTACAAACATTGAAACGGATGGTATTAACGCGATATACGAATTGAACATGCTGCTACAGTTCTGTTTTTGAAGTGTCGGATTCGCTCTCCTCAAACGACTCGTTCTTCTTTTGGGGGTAGGAATCAATCCCCAACACAAATGAGATTTCTTATTCCACGGATTTGTTACTGGGACAATATTTAGTTATCTTGATCATTCATGCGTGACACATGTTTTTGTGTTCATCGTTGTCTTGGCCCAGAGAAAGATATGATGCTGTTCATCCGTCCTTCCTTCTCTTCGACTTCAAGGAAAGAGACAAGAGCCACACAGTATGACAGACGACAATGTAGAAGTACTAATAATGTATACTTCGAAATGAGCTTGAAGAACTTCCAAATCCCGGTTCCTATCTATTGTTATTTTTCAATCATGAACGAAAAATTTGAATAATGATGATCATGGTTCTGGATTTCCTCAAACTCTGAGAAGATAGATGATTACCTTGAGTTTACAAAACGCAGCTCCCTAACCTAGCATGTTTGGCTTCCTCCTAAAGCATGTTTTACGAACTCAATATTTTCTCAAACGTCAGTTCACCTCAACGCAACTTGAACGTGCTTTTCTGTCCATGGTTTGCTGATGGACCATTGATTCGAGGGAAGCCACGTTTGTAAGAACCCATCAATTGGTATGTTTGGAAACGTGGTGGAGAAATAATTTTACGGAAATCAAAGTAAATATGTGAATGAGATTATCTCATTTTACAAAAAATACTATTGAACTTATGTTTGAAGAGTTCAAACGCTCAATAATACAAAGAATCGCTTCACCTTACAAATCAATGACCCGTCAATTACAAAGAAAGTGTGATCAATAATCACAATAAACCAAACTTGGTTTTAACCAATCTTGTAAAAATTTTGCAAACTAAATACTTCATTCACTCTTTATTACAGGGATTTCTGACATGTTTCAAATATAATATTATATGTTTTTCTAAAGCATTAATGTTCTTTATTTAGTATCACCAATTAACTACAAAGTTTTTTTTTTATTTTTTTAACTACTTAACAGAACTCTTTTGACTAATAACTTTTATTGATGATAATTTTGAAAATTTTATGAAAAATAATTGATTTTAACGAATTGTATTTTATATGAAATAGCTAATTGTAACTACAAAAAGGGACCAGCAAAATAAACACTAATAGTAATTATTTGGAAAAGACAGTCTAACTGATGTAAAACAAAGAGGAGAGAATGATAGAGGGAGAGATTAAGGTAGAGAAAGAGGAAGAGGATGAAGGAGAAGAGAAACAAATAGAAAGGGAAAGTCGGGGAGCAAAGAAAAGAACACCGAGAGAACGTAATTGTAATATCAAATTCAATAATCAAGTATACCTTACAACATGAAACCCTGCAGCTACTTGTAGAAATAATAACAATAACACTAAAATACTAATCCTGATAAAAGTATGAAAATAATAAAATAAAAAAGCCTAAATATCCTAATAATAATATTGTAAAGTAATAAAAGAAAAGGAGCAAATAATCCAAATTGTTTGTATTGATATCTACATAAAGAGGATCCATATATACAGGAATTAGGAGCCATCACATTTATATCTATTTAATATGATTAATTAATCAATTCATGATTGATTGTCTAATTCTTGATTTGATTCTTGATTATATAACAAATCTCTAATTATATTATTCTAAGTTTCTAACACTCCCTCTCAAGTTAAAGCATATATCAATCATGCCTAACTTGTTACAAAGATATTTCACTCGTGTCTCACCCAATGCTTTCATTAGAAGATCACCTAGTTTATCATTCGATTGCATATATTCTGTAGAAATAAAATTCTCCTTGATCTTATCATGAATGAGATGACTGTCGATTTCAATGTGTTTTATGCAATCATGGAACACGTAATTAGAAGCTCCTATGCAGATGATCGGCCATGGATATTTAGAACAATCTCTATGATTATCCAAGGATAATTTATCATAACAAAATATGCAAAGAGTATGATAATGAAAATCAACAGCTCATTAATTAAAGACTTAAAGTACAATAATTGGCTCTAGAGCACATTTCCAATAGTTTAGCAAATCGGCAAGACTCACAGTATAAAGTTCACACGAAGGAAAACCGAGGATGCATCATTTTCAAAGATGAGAGAGACATATGACCCAAACGACAGTAGACTTCAAATTGAGACAATCCACCAAAGCAAGTAACGGGACACAACATTTGATTGTCAAGAAAATAGTGGTCACTAGACTTATATCCCCTACCAATAATTCTCTTCCTTGTAAGATCTGGTCATGGAAGAGTGAGATAAAACAATTCAAATGACGAGCAAGTTTACAAGAGGAAAGAAGGTTAAACGTAAGGTCAAGGACATTAGGCACAAATGATAATAAAATAAACGAAGTGTGTTAAATAGTGCTTGAACCAATAACACTAGAAGGGGACCATTCGCCACAAATATGGAAGATGGATTGGCGTATGGTACATATGAAGAGAATAAAAAATGGTTACTTGTCATGCGGTCAATAGCATTAGAGTCTATAATCCATTCCGTGGAAGAAGTAGCAAGTTCTAAAGGACGACTACCTATAACATGTTCATCGAAGGATGGAGGGGTAGAAGCAGAACTAGATTGATTAGTATGTTCAAAAGTTTGCGCCGTATGAGTGAACCCTCCACGTTGTTTGTGTTGCAACTTGCGGCAATTACGTTTAACGTGGCCTACTTCATGACAATAGTTGCAGGTAAAACTGCCATAATACATATTCAGTCAAGTCAGCTCTTGGTTTTATCCCATGATTCCTTCGTTCAAAGGGACCCCAACCAGCCAAAGTGCTTGTAATAGGATTCACAAAAGCATGAATTAGACTATCAGCCTGAAGAACATGAGAGAAGATCAGTTGTAGGAGACATAAGCACCTTCATCTCCTCATACAATTGTTTGAAATTTAAGAATCTTTCAGAGGATGACCCTGTTGCTAAGCCCAATAGAAACCCTTGCACACTTCATGAATTCTGGTTACGTTTCCTTTGCCAGAAAAATGAACTCAAGTTAATTCATAATCTCTTTTACCGTAATGCAATGACTAACAGAAGTTAAGACCTTAGGTTCAATTGAATTCCAAATCCAAAAGAAAATATGAGCATATGATCTTTTTCAAACCATACTCTTTTCATCAACATCAGAGGGCGGACCTTGAGTCAAATGAGCATCTTTCTCAATTCCCAATAAATAAATCAAAACCATTTTGTGGTAACCATGATAATTTGTCCAATTTAGCCTGGAATAAGTTATTTTGGCAGGCATTGGAAGAACATCAACAGATACACTAAACTTTGATTTATTCATAAAAGGCATTAATCAAATGATTGCACCTAAATAGTGTACAACAATCAACAAATGAGTGACAGAGAAACTCATAAAGGATATAAGAACTTCAAATTCTCCAACCAGAAGCAAACAATACTTCCAACAAATGACAATACCAATACTAAAGCCAACCAAACTATTAGAATGCTATTACAAATTCAAAACAAGGAGAGAAATATCAAAAACGACAAACTAGAATCAACAAGCCTAAAAGATTGGAGGCCACGAACGGATTTATATTTAATTAACTTAAATATTTAACAATTTAATTAATATTTAATGATTGATTATTTGATTTAATTTGATTGGTATTTAAAGATTGATTATTCTCTTAATTATTTTGGACAAACTTCATAGTATCAGGATAGAGATTTTGGGTCTTTCTCCTGGTAAGCCTGCCCAAAATGGAAGAATGGGGCCGTTGACCCAAGTTTGGGAGGGTGTTTGGTTGTACAGACGTACGTTTAACAGTGTTTTTTAACTAATGAGCACTTGGTAGAGTTGACAAGCGCTACTACCAGCATTCCTAAGGGCGATGGTTCGAACTCTGGTGAGTGACAACCACGATAATTAATGCAACCTCAAAGAGGTTGTCTCATCGGTACCTCGCTACTACCGTAAGGTCTCCTCGCGAGGTTCGGATTAGTCTGGGACGGGTAATAAACCCAAGATATCTTGGGATACTGGATGATTTATACAAAAAAATAGTGTTTTTTAAATTGGGATAATTTTTTTCACATATTTATCTTATAAAATATAAAAGCATTACTCCACGGATTACATAGAAACTTAACTTTTGTTGTTATTAAAAAATTGTCAAAAATAAAATATGGTGCTATCTACCGGGTCCGTGAAGTAGATATGAATCCTCGAGCTTCTCGGCCGAAACACAGCTTCGAGAGTTTGGATCAGCGACTTTGGGAGCGATTGTGTTGGCTGGTTTACTCGGTGATCGGGCGAAATGACGGTAGCGGCAGGAATCGGGTACGCCCTACTTGCGTTAGGCCCATCTCTCTCCCTCTTCGTCTCTGTAATTTCCAAAAAGCCGTTCTTGATCCTCACTGTTCTCTCCAGGTACACCTTCTCTGCTGATCTTTCTATCGCATTTTTCTTGTGCTTTTTCGTTCTTTTGATCTTCATATTGTGCTAAACCTTGGCATGAAAAAATTGAGACTAAATAGAAGTTACTACTTGAAGCATATCTGGAGTTTAATGTACACTTCATAAGAACTCTCCTCGTTCCCCCCTGAAATTCACAAGTTGCAAAATAATTTTCTTATTACCGCATTTTTATTAACACATCATTTAAACGGATATCTGAATTTCTATTCGGTGAATGTTTTTGAGCGTTTAAATTGCTGATTGTCAACCAGAAAATTTATGTCGTTTATCTTTTGGAAAAGAAAGATTATTCTGTTGGAAGAAGTTATTTTCTTTACTATGATGATTTTAAATGAGCTTCATTGGCAGGGATGAACCGCCTGACTGATTGTTTTAAAATATCTCAAGTTCGTTTGGTACTTAATACTGATGCAGTGTTTCATATTTCTGTATATAGTATGTTGGTGTGGCTTATAAGTTTGATCGTTTTGTCTGGAGTATGGAGAGGTTTCCTTCCTCTGAAAACCACGACATGGTGGCCTTTTGGGATGCTTATACTGACGTCTGTTGCTTTCCAAGAAGGGCTTCGTGTTTTATTCTGGAAAGTCTACAAGTAAGTTAAAGTATTCTTGTCCATTCATGCTATCTCGGTCCAGTCTTGTACGCAGATAATTTTCTTTCTTATTTGTGAAATCCTAGCATTGCTTCAAAGTTCCCTTTTTAGTTACCCCTCTTTTCTTCTCTGTTTTTTTTAAGATTTTATGTGTTTTTTTTTTTGCATTTGATTCTGGAAAAGTGGCTGATGGATAATGTTTGCTTTGACATATAGCGTAATGGATTTAGACAATTTCAACTGTGAAAACTCCGATATAGCGGATTGAATGCTTACATGTTGGTCTTCTTTCATCAGGTTTATTTACTTATTTGATTATTTACTTTATGCTGATGGTTTCTACTTTCTAGCCGAAGCCCTATGATGTAGCAATGACATCCTAATGTTGAATGATTCTGTATATCTTTTGTTGCCTGTTCTATTTGACATTGAACTTTTTATTTGAATTTTTGAAATGACTAATCTTAATGGATGCTATAAAGTGAGAATAACTTTTGTTCCATTTTCTAAATGAAAAGGATGTGACGATATAATTATGGGATAATGGAAAGAGTAATAACCCCCTACTTCATTAAATGGTAATACCGAGGTGTATATTATTGCTTTTGTATCTGGCACTATATATATATTTGTTTAATTTTTTCCTATTGATCTATGCCCAGGAGGCTGGAAGATATGTTAGATGCTTTTGCTGACAGAGTATCGAAACCACATCTTTCACTGACAGATAAGATGCAAATTGCTATGGGTTTGTTTCAATCATTATTTAACAATCCCCAGAACCTAGCCGACACTGCTCATCACCGTCATCATGATCATGATTATTATTATTTAAGTCATTTTGCAATTAACTAATTCCTTTCATGAATTTAATTGGATATTATCCGAAAGAGAATATGGAATCATTTGTTGAAATGCTATCTCTGTGGCTTATTGGAGCATGATCTTTATCATTCGTTATAATTAGTTCTTTTAACATTATTTATACATGTTCTTCGCAGCTGGTGGTTTGGGTCATGGTGTGGCACATGCTGTGTTCTTCTGCCTCAGCCTGTTGACTCCTGCGTTTGGTCCAGCTACATATTTTTCTGACAGATGCTCACATATGCCATTTTTCCTTCTTTCTGGTCCAGCTTTCTCCTCAGTAGAGTCTTGCAATTTTTATGGCATGAGATTATCTACATCTTTACCTTTTTTAAAACCTTTTTTTACCGGATAGAACTTTTGTTCATGAAGCTTAAATGTGCCTTTCTTTAATTAAATACATGAGTCAGTACGCTGAGGGATATTTGAGTATACTTTAAAAGAGAAAAAAACGAAAATGTGTTTTCCTTTCAGAAACAATATTTTCTCATAATTCGTAATTTCAATTTGTTATTTGTTTTTTAACTAGAAAAATTCATTTCTTTCCCTCATTCAGCTCACCCCCTTTTTGTGTTTCATTGATTTGTTGCAGCAATTATCGCTCTTGCATTTGTCACAATTCACACTTTCTCAATGGTTATAGCATTTAATGGATACGCTGAGGGGAACAAACTGGACCAATATTCTGTTCCCATTGTCCACCTTGTTGCAGGGATGGTGGTAAACTCCTGCTCTTCAAATGCTGATTTATGCCAGATATCTTGCAATTTTAGCTTTTAACTAGCCATCCCCTTTCTCTTTTGTTTGTCTCAACTAGCCTTTTTCACAGGACCAGATAAACAAACTTTAGCTAATGGCGTAACTATAGCCCCTCATCTCATTATCAAACCTAGACGGAACAAGCTATTGCTTATTTGACCGGAATTCAATCAATTAAATTAGGCTTCACAAGAATTTTTACCATTAAAGTAAATGATATATATTATTTCTAAAGTAAACATGCACACTGAATAATAACAGCTGAAATCATCCTTGTTCAGCTACCCCCTCCGAAAAAAAAGCCTGCATTGAACTGAGGCATATTGCTTGCATGTCGCTTGATTTGATTGAGTTTTCATTCTTTGTTGATAGTGGAACTTTCAATCAGTAGATTTGTATTTATACCTGGGGAATATATTTGGAATCATCATTTCAATTAACATTGATGACAGCAGGCACACTTAAATTTTGGTGTGCATTGTTAGAAGAAAAACCGAGCCATTGAAGTGAATCTGGAATTACAGTCATATCCTTGCTATCTTTCCCGATCAATTTTTGAAATCATATTTATGGCACTATATTCTTGCTATTGGCTTATCAGACTCTCGTAAACCTGGCACCTGGGGGTTGCACTGTTGGAATTCCTCTTCTATATTTCATTGCAATGCTGACCTTATTCCACTGTGGAAGATTAGTATGGAGAAGGCTGACAGAAAGCCAGAGCAGATAGAGTTACTCATGGCAGGGACCTTTGTAAGATCTATTCTCAAGGTATAATGGATTTTCTTCACCATATTGTTTTGGAGTCGAATATTTAAGATGCCAGTTGGTGCTTAAATTTTGTAGGTCATGGAAAGGGTTTACTTGATGTTATGACCTTGGCAAGCACAAGTACCTCATATTGGAAGTAACCATATTCGATGCACCATCAGTTTAAATGTAGACACCTCTAGTTCATAACCCTAGTCCATTCTCATTTTGGTCGGAACATATCTACTAATTCTTTGATTCCGTTTAGTAAAATTCTAACCTTAGTCCTCTGTCGTTGGGGATTAGCCTTTTCCGTTAGATCCAATTTCTGTTTGCAAGACCCTTTTCATAGTGGGTAAATGCCCTAGACCTCCATTCAACTTGATATTGTTAATCATAAAAATATTAAATAATAAAAATTAATAATAAATAAATCAAATAAGCCCATATAATAAAAATACAATTTTATAACACTTGCTGGAACTGGTAAATATTTTTTTCATCTAATATTGTAAATCACTAGCAAAATAAAACAGTAAAAATATTTTATAGTAAAAGAGCATCTAAAAATTTACTTGGTAGATGATCAAAGTCAAAATAAATAGACATATTTGGAGGAGTTTTGGCCTAGAGAAAACCAATTTGTTTGTTGAGGATCTAGGTAGAAGTTTTATATGGATAAAAATTTGGACATAAATAAATAATCAAATATGGTCAATTAATTCATATGCGAGTCATCAAACTAACATGCCTAATCTTATAGGAGCATAGTTAATATCCTTGAATACTTGTACGTACTTGACATTATTGAGGATGCCCATAGGAGCGACTACAGAATCGCTGAATTGGAAAACTTGAAGTTGGGTAATGGTATAGAGGAATTGTAAGTAAAAAAAATAAAAAAACTAATATAATAAAAAAATCAAGGTTATTAAAACCAACCGGCCGGTTCAGACCGGAAACCGGTGAATCGGCCACTGGTTCGGTCTGATCTGGTGTCTGACCTCGGGCTGGGGTTAAACCGGTCAACCCAGTGGTGAGTCGGGGTCAACCCGGAAAACCCGATCAACCTGCCAAGTTGGGTGAGTTGACCCGGTCAGCTTTTTCTTTTTTAAATATTTTTTTACTTTTTACAAAATTTTATTAGGATGAAGATGAATTTGTTGGATTAGAATATGAACAATAGAATATAAGAAAGATGAACTATAGTTTGAGGGATTATGATTTTCTTTATCAATGAAAGGCATATATACGTCTGAGAAAAAATAGGGGATACTTGTATCCCATTTGTAAAATTCATGGAGGATAACATTTTGGTGTTTGAATTAGAAAAACAAAACGTGAGAAGAAAAAACTAAATATCTCCTTACCATATATATATTTTGATATTTTGTTAGGATGAATATTTTGAAACTGTAAACAATGTTGGATGACAGATAATCTATAAGTATATTATTGATTTGGTAATTGTTATTTTTTTAATGATGGGATTTACTAATTTTTTAAAATTTTCTATTTTAGATAGTTTAATTGTATCAATGTGTGATAATATTTTTTTAATTTTTTATTCCTCACCGGTCTGACCCCCAGTTTGACCCACTGCCTTATCTAGTTCAGTCACCGGTCCGATTTCGATAACGTAAAAAAACTGAAATTGATAGATTTTGTGCATCAATGCCCCACCTTTTAGCCCGCAGTATTATATAAAATACATATTTTAAAAGGAAAAAAGCGGTAAATGATTCGGCTATTATTCCCATGTCCAATGAATAATTATTAGTTAAATTATTTGTATAAAAGGGAAAACGCACACTAGTTTTTGTATCCTCAACAATCATTAAAAAAGTAACTCTCAACTCTACAAGCTAAGCTTGCTCTGCTAATATAAAAAAAGCAACACTGAATTCTTAGTTCCACAAATTTAAAATTTTGTAAATATAGAATAAGACGATGTAACCAATGCAATTCACTTAATATATAATAACAATATGTTCTGTTTTATAATAGGTAAGGCCATTGTATTTACAATAATAAACTAACGGTACATCGCACGCGCTAAAATCAACAGGAGCGTGAGCGAATTACGAGCAGCAATCCGCTAGCTGAGCGTAGACCAATGCCACCCAGCTCTTCAATTTCTGATCTCTATTGTAACTCGCTAAGAAAATAGAAGAAATTATACTTGGGAGGGGGGAAAAACAAAAGAATGCTTGTGAACCAGAACACTGACGTGAAAGGAAAATGTGGCTTTTAGTCTATTGGATTTTAGTATCTCTTGGTCACTTGTGAAAAAATTTCCAAATATATCTGTCAGACGAATCCTTGATTAAGTGAGCTCCAAAAATGCCCTCTTCATCTACCAGGCTCCTCAGATGCCTTGCTCCATTGTTGAAGCCCACGTAGTTCTTCTTTGTTGCAAGATAAACCACCCCATATGGAGGCCTCAAGCACTAACATCATCAGGACAAAAAGACGAATTAACTAAGATCAGCTGTTTAACAATCTGCAGTTGAAAATTGGAACAACCAAAAGGAGGCACTTTCCCAGAGCCCAGAAATGGTCATGTGTATCTATTCTGGCCGTGCTTTTGTCTTAAAGTATATACTGACTATGACTTCATATGTAATGTCATATAGTACACAGCATAAAAATGGGAAGGATTTCAAACACAGTCAATAGAGGTCAAATTTGTAGACTTCGTCAAATATTATTCAGACATTAGCATGGCCTAAGAAAGAATGAAATGAATATATATCCGCATTAAACCCGTTGAGAAAACATGCGCATGATTTTATGGGACCATAAGAGACCAAGTATAAGGAATCAAACCTTTTTTATAAGCGCATACAGCTTCTTTGCGGAGGAAACCGAGTATGGTATCTCTGTCATTAAAATAACGTCATAACCACTCTCTCTCTGGTCTGCTTCATTAGCTCTTTCCCAGGCACGGCTTCCGGAGAGCTTCCTAGATCTCCGTGAGGAAGTTTCATGTCCCAAGATGCTACCATCCTGACTGCTACATGCATCCATGAAATCCTCTTCAGAAAAGCTCAAACTCATTGCAGGTGTCACCTCATATCCATCATTTTTCACAACAGACAGCACAGCGGGCAGTTCTTCCCAGTCTCCAGCATAAAAGTGAACTGATGGCGCCAGTGTCAGTCTTGAAGGAGTCAGAGGGGACTCTGGCTGCCGACACTTCTGATCACGAGCTTGCTCAAGATTTACAAGGACATTTGGAATAGTGATGCATCTAATAGTTTCTGCATTATGATCTTGAAAGTGCACCATGGACGCTCCCTGTTAAGTAAACCAAATGGTGAACAAAGCACATTCTACTACTGTTTACTCATTGTCCTTTAAGCATGCACCCCAGCATGAAGGAAAAAGAAATTTTAGTTCGTCTCATAGGGAAGACATGTATATTACAGTTCAAGCACTCTAATTGACATGAGCCCAGCAACCACACAGCTCAACAATATAAGATGCTTATATCTACCGCTTAAGAAGTACAATTCATTTAGATATAAAAGCTATTATTTAAAGTAGGGTTAAGGGAAAAAAATAATCCGCAAGTTTTTTTTCGAAATTGCACTGGTCACCTGGAAGTTATGAAGATGTCATGTTGGAACCGGAAGTTTTAAATTGAGGTATTTGGGACCCTGCCATTAAAATTCTAACATTGACTGTCAGTTTCTCAACAAAAAAATTAGTCAACTTTAACGGAATTTTTAACAGCAGAGTAAAAAATGCCCCATTTTAAAATTTTCGAGTCCCATATAGCACATCGATAACTTCCGGGTGACCAGTGTGATTTCGAAAAAACTTATGGGTTATTTTTACCCCTTAGCCCTTTAAAATAAATGAGTATATATTGTTTCTAACCATCAAATACAGGCTACAATTTCACGAGAAACAGCAGTGTTGAGGCTCAATTTACCTTCAAGCATGCAAAGATCCCAGGAAGTCCGTTGTTGCAACTAAGCTGCATGAAATGGGCAGTAAAAGATAATGAGTCATAATTCGCAATTACGACCAAAAGATAAATCCACAGAGAAGAGGAGGTAATTTCATTAAAACATGTCATGAATGCCAGCTATAGTGACAAGAGGAGGAGGCGACACTGAAAGGAGAATTGAGAATAATCAAATCAAAGCATTATAGAATGAGAACAAAAAAAACTGTGTAGATTAGTTACCTCTAGTACCCTTTTGCCCCTAACGCTCAGTTGACCATCACGAATCTCATGCTTAAGAACATTAACGAGATCAATGGAACTGTCCCAGGATTTCAGATGTCCTGCCAAGTCAATTAAATTAAGCAATGCCGTCATACCTTCTATCCTTGGGTATGCGCATTTAAGCAAAAGACACTTCCCTTCACTAGACTCTTATATCACAAATTTTTCCATTTTCCCTTTCCTTTGTCTAGAGATATTAGAAATGCCTTGGTTGATAGAATTGTTACTCTGTTGGGAAGTGTTGAAAGTTATTGTTAAGTCTTGAAAGATAAGGAAAAGTTATCTGTAGTCCACCCAAAATAACAGGTGTCGGTGCCTTGTTTAGATTAACAGAGGTGATAGAGGGGCCGGTGTTATGTAAACATTAATCAAGTGTTTTAATAAATCTTTGGTAGGTCTCCCTTCGTTTTCTTCCTAACACTTGCTCTCCATGCTTTATCAACATCATTAAATGGCAAATAGCTTTTGTTCAGGGTAAACCATTGCATATTAACATGGCTGCATTATCATTCAGTTACTCCGCCGCTTGTGTAAAGGGAGCTCATGTAAATTATAAGAAAGAACACGTGAGTTCACCAAACAAAAAACCAAGTGTTTGACATCAATTTACTATTTGGACATTACTTGCATACCATCATGTTTTGAAGATACTGTCTCCGAACCACTGACCCCAATGATATCAGCAATTCTGACTCTACCCTGTACGAGGTTGAATAAAGCATCAACTGTACTATCAAACAGCTATACAATCATAACTTGTAGCCTCACAAAAAAAAAAAAAACTTGATTATACATTTAAGAAGAAAAATTGCTATCATTTAAAAATTTATAAAACCCATTGGAGGTAAAAACAGTTTAATAGTTAACACA
Organism: Vachellia pachyceras; assembly: GCA_025593235.1. Taxonomy (NCBI): domain Eukaryota; kingdom Viridiplantae; phylum Streptophyta; class Magnoliopsida; order Fabales; family Fabaceae; genus Vachellia; species Vachellia pachyceras. The sequence continues at coordinate 11,570 of JANTPZ010001920.1, read as the reverse complement.
TCAGATGCCATATGATAGGCAATCATCAAACTAAAAGAGACATGCAGTCAAATTGACACTTGAAGAGATGAAACTTCTTATGGATGTAAAATAAACAATCAGAAAACCAACCAACTGTATCCTTGCACTAAAAATGGTTCCAAGAAAAAAAAATTATCATCCATACAAAAATCAGCTGGAGAAAGATGCCATCCAATTATAATATCTTGCAAAAAGGACTACCTAAAGAATGAAACAGACTAAGGTGTACCTTAAAATGGACACCTTGAAAGTCTGCATTCTCCCCAATGTACTTGTAAGGATGAACTGCCTGTACAACATTAGAAATATGAAATTTCAGCAACAATGTTATCCACATTGGCCCATCAATTCCATTGAAATTTGCCTAATAATGCGAATAAAAGTATACCTTTGATGGGAGAATCTCTACTGCTGGCGATGGCAGATGTATGTCTTTCTCTGGAATGAAGGTTATGCTGCGACCTCCGCGATCTTGAGCCACCAAGCCAGATAAGCACTGTGTAAGCAATGACGGTGCACGCATTGCAGCAGATTGTAGGAAGCGACTTTCTGTGAGAAGATAAATTTCATATTATTGTGCAATCGCAACATTAAAAAACATCAACAAATATATTCTAAGCTTCAGATGATTCCAAACCTTGGGAGGATTTGACAGAAAAAATAATAGAAAATTTTCATGCGCATAAATCGACTTTTAGCTTCTACTATGCGATATACGATGGATTGTGCATGTATTAGTAAGCAACTCCAGAAACAAGATATTGAAGTCTAATCAGAAAAGGTAAAAAATTCTGCAGCAAATTTCAGAAGAGAAAGGGGAAATTAAAGAAATAAATTCTTCAAACGCTCCGGAAATGATAATATAGAAACAGCTCAAATCTTCAATTGCTTGCTGGGAAAATATGTCCGTTTTGTGGTATAAAGAAGAATAGATGGCAGAAATTTACAGGAAACTCATGTTTTTGTAAATTTCTTGGGAAGCTGCAGTTAGATACTTGCGAAATTAGAGACAGCGGCGAAATAAAATCCATATGTATGACTGTGAGGAAACCAACCAACCAAAACAAAAGGAGAAGGCAGGCTGTTCACTTGTGACGAATAAGATAAACAAATTTCAACGCAAGAAACACAAATCAATGGTACATCTGCATCACGTAGGCTATAAATACAAAGTAAGATGAAATTCTAGAAATCGCAGAGATTAGATAATCCAATATGAGACCTACCAGAGAAGAGAATGGAAGTGATCGGCAAGAATTTCAACACGAAATCTGAGAGAAGGAAGAACCGAGAAACACTTGAATCAATTTTCCTATCAAAGAAAAAGGTTCGGGGAAATAGAGAAAATAGGACGTTTAAACTTCAAACTGCCAAGCCCAAGTCAAAGAGAGGGAGGAGAAAGAAGGCATGGAAACAGAGAAGCTTCGACTGAGAGACGTGCTCGAATTCCAAATCGACCATTTTGTTGGTGGGTAGGATCTCGAGAATGCCCATGCGGGTGCTCTCGATGTTGAGCTTGGTACGAGCTTTTTTTTTAAGGTGCCTTTAATAATATTTTTAAAGAGTTAGAATTAAATTTATATTTTAAAAGATAAATTTTACAAATTTTGAGTTAAAGTTTAAACATTTTTTTATTTTAAGTACACCAAAACATTCACAAGGAGACATACCAAATGGCTAGCAGTTAAGACTTTGATTGAAAAAATTATTAACTTTTACGGAATTTAAAATAAAGAGTAGGGTAAGAAAAGAGAGAGAGAAAAATAAGAAAAAGAAAATTTATAATAAAAAATGTGATTTAAAAAAATAACTTTTTAAAAACAATTAAATTTTATTATAAAATCTAAATTTTTTAAAATATAAATACTTAAATAAAATCGAAATTTTAAGATAAAATATAACTTTTAAAGTAAAATATAAATTTAGAGAATGGCCCCAAAAACGAGCTCTAAATAAGCGGAGAGGACAAGGCCGTCTTTGGAGCTGGAAAGCGGCGGCTTGGTCAGCTGTCGTTTAACCTTCCAACGTGTTCTTCAACCGGGCCCACAATGACGCCACGTGCATCTTCTCTGAGTCAATTCCCCTCATTTTTCGTAGAAGCCACAATGGTCGGAGGCTCTCTTCTGGAGTTTTTCATAGATTGTTGCTTCCACCCTATTTCCCCAGCCCTACTTTTTGTTTCTTTGGTCAAATTTTCATTTTACTTTATCCGAACTCATTTGACTTTTCGTGTCAGGAAGAAAAAGTCTCCCGCCTTTTATCCCATAGCCTTCCATTTGAGGGGAACATACACATTACTGATCACACAGCCTCGTCACCATTTTGTTTGCCGAAGAAAAGCCTTCTTGAATACCCTTTCCTGGGTTTTGACTTATCCTCTAGAAGTTTCGAGGCGGAGGATTTAGCAGGCGTACCAAGGAGATTTATATGCTTCCTGGGTGAGATGAACAACAGGATTCCTCAAAATTGCAATTGAATTCCTCTTGGAATGGCCAGAAGAGGGGTTCATCAGTTATGACCTGTTCTATGTCGTGGGTTTGTACTACAAGTTTCGGGTCCCCACGGCTATTACAATCAAAATACTGCAATTCTATCTTTGAATCTGAAATCCATTCACAGTCTTCCACCTCCTCAAGACTGAGCAAAGAATCCAAGTAAGTGACTCCCTTAAGATCGGAAGCCTCGGTGGAAGAATCAGACTTGGTGCTAAAAGGACTTGAAGACTCAAAATCTGAAATCCATTCATAGTTTTCACTCTGGAGATTAAACAATGAATGCCAGTAACTAGCTTTGTCTAAATCTGAAACCTCAGAAGAAGAACCAACGCTCTTGTTGCTGAGAGGATTCGGAGGTTTCTCAAACGAACATGGATAAGAATGCCCCGAATTACCAGACAAGCTAAGCGGAGAACCTATCGCCTTGTCGTTCTTCAGAATTTTCTGAGCTTTTGGTACGGTTCTATCAGGGAAAGGAATATCTTTAGTAGCATCTAATCTATAGACGGAAAAAGGGTTCGCTTTTTTGCTCCAATAACTAGATGACTCTGCCATCATCGGAGACCACAAGACTAATGACCCATCGGCACGCAGGTAATAAAGTGAAGCAAAGTAAGCCTTGTGCTTGACAGGGGAAAATAACATATCCTGTCTGCAGGCGTATCTGGCCTAGAACATAGATCAAGATCGCTAATTTCCTCTTTCAATACCAGGGGACATGTAAAATAATTCACATCCTTCATAAGACCACAAAGCGGCATTTCTTTTTATGTCGGGGTCTTCTGTGGAGATTCCCAGCAGCAGCCATACTCATTGCAGTGGCTGGCATTGCCGATGTTCACAGGCTCACTGTTACATTGGTTTAGCCGGAAAGATAATATAAGATCATTCTGACAGAAAGAAGAAAGAGAAGAGACAAACATGAACGACAACGAAATCTCGTAGCAGGACACCAAATAATATCCGTTGTTGGAGAAATATTCCACCTAAATAGATGTCATGCAGATGCAGATGGGGAAGGGGAGAAAAAAGAATCATAGACGTTGTTGGCTAAAATTGTTGATATCATATCACAAAGGTTTAAAATCATTTAAAACGATCGGACATGGGTTGGCCGTTGGTGTCCCTGGTCAAGTACGTCATGCTCGGTAGACGCTACGGACTTAATTAGATTGAGCTTTGGTATGGAAACCTACCAAGTGATAACTTTCAAATTCAAAGAAACCCTGGAATTAACAATGGGCAATCCTGATCAATTCATTAAATATTTCCTTTATTTTGAGGAAAAATTTCAGGTCTTAAGTAGCAGGGAGGGTCTGGAAAATAGAAGAACGCACATCAGTGGAAGTAAGGGGGGAAAGAAAGAAAGCAAAAAGGTTGGCTGGAATTACGAAACAAGAAAGCTGGCGACCATGAATGCATTGAGAGGAGATTATTTTGATAGCAGAAAAAGAGAATAGACGGTAAAGCTAGAAAGAGCAGTGTGTGAATTCACCAAAAGAACAGAAAGAAAGAAAGAGCAGAGCGTGAAGAGGGAAGAGTGGGGGGGCTAGCCTTGGCTTTGAACCAACGCGTTCTTCCATGTTCTAACACAGATTTCGTTCCCTTTCAAGCAATTTCCTGTCTACCATTTATTTTTTTTTTATGTGGCTCTAAGTCTTTCGTATGCAGGATTAAGATTAAGATTCTAAATTATTTTTTCAAATGTGTTAAATACCCTAAATTATTTTTGAATGCATCTAACACCCTAGATTACTGGATACAAAGTTGAACTAAAAAATATTTTAGATACTTAACAAATAAAAAAAAAATTTTATGATAATGGATTCAGCTTCACCTTTCTATTGTTATTAAAAGATTTTTACTGCTTGTAGATAATGATTTTTTTTAAAATTTTCATGCACACTATTGTTCATATATTTTCATTTGATTTTACACACGTGTTAAGTACAAATTATGTTAAAAATACTGTTTAATGCTAAATATAAGCATATTTTTAAATTGAGATTAAAATCTTATTCATCATACTACCACCGGATCCCAACCATGTCCATCACCGTCAATTCTCATGAAATTGTCATGTAGAGTCCATGTGTATTATAATTAATTTACCTGTTGTTACGGATTCATTAGTTTTCAGGCCTGTGTATGTGAATATTTTGGACGCTAACTTTCATTTCGATTATTTCAAAGGAAGTTTATCAGAAATGCTGGTTCGGCTTATTTTATTATGTCCATAAAATAAATTGATTTTATACTCCCGATAGTTTACAAGAAAGTCAAGGCCGGAAATGATTGTGTCAGCACATATCAGACAAGCTGGTCCACTGATCCACTTGCAGTCTCACATTCACTGAATCGATATGGATCTCAGGGACATGGCCACATTCCTCCCCCTGAGCATCGCCCGTCTCCCCCATTCACGATCTTTCTCATTACCCACAACCTCACTATATATCTATCCCCTTACCTTCCTTGCCTTCTCAACATCCTCATCTCTTTCATCTCCTATCCCCTCTCTCTATATCTACGATGAGTTGCACGCCCGACATGTTTCTCTCCCTCGCAATATCAGCTCTGCTGCTTCTCTACCTCTTTCTGCTTGCTTTGGATTCTCCATGGAGCAACAAAGGAATTGCTTGGCTGCCCCAAGATTGCATCTTCCCCTGTTCCAACTCCATAAGGCACGATGACGATGATGGCTACTCAATGATTCTAGAGATTAATTCCAAGCTGAGATATTCATCTGTTTCTTGATCATCCAGACAGATTCCTAGGGAAATGAAAGTTTCAGATTCCAATTCGAGGTCTTCCCTCAGATCGATACATGTATCCTACTATTTACTTGTAAATTCAACGAATCTATGTTCTTTATTCATGAGTTCATGTTCTTTCCTTTTTACCCTTTCTTTCAGTTCATAGCCGTGCTCGCTTGTTTCATGACTATAAAAGCAATATTCTGTTCCAAATCGACCTATTCCAGGATTTAAGATCTTATTTTCGGAATCACACAATCACATAGACGTCGAGAGGCATATGCATGCGAATATGCTCTCAATATTAACAGTTAACAAAAATAACAGATAATGCTGATAAAGGCGAGCGTGATGTGATAAATAAAATGGACAGATAGAGAGAGAGAGAGAGAGAGAGCGCGCAATGCTAAGTTCTGTTATTAGTTTATTTATTTATTCTGAGGTCAAAGGACGCACACATCTGTCTTGAAAAAGAATAGAAGCTCAACGGTCCTAAGAAAATGGCGGGACAAACTGTGCACTACAAAAGTGCTCCAAGCATTGCAGTTCCATCGCATTATCTCCCCAAATATAGCGCATCTGTCTCGATGCCGGCTCTATAGTTTTAGAATTCCCATTTTCTCTGCCAGGAACAATGTTGGTCTTCCCATGGTTGTTATTGAAGTAATCCCCACCTTCTTCACATCATCATCATCATTGTCGTCGTCATATCATTTCTCAAACTGCGGCCAACAATCCAGTGTCGTCCATGGGAGGCTGCATATCCACGCCGGTCAAGACATTCCCTCGCAGGAGGTCCAAGGACAGCGTCAAGTCATGCATACCCAAATCTGACTCCCAGCCGGCGCCGCAAAAAGCCCTCAACGTCCGCCCCATCAACGTCATCGAGGGCCCCGTCCCCGACAACATATTCGAAAAGTACGAGTTCGGCAAAGAACTGGGACGCGGCGAGTTCGGCGTCACGCACAGATGCGTGGAGATTGAGACCGGGAAGGCCTTCGCGTGCAAGAAGATCGCCAAGACGAAGCTTCGCACGGAGATTGATATCCAAGATGTGAGGAGAGAGGTGCAGATCATGAGGCATTTGCCAAAGCATCCTAATATCGTGAGCTTTAAGGAAGCTTACGAGGACAAGGATGCTGTGTATCTCATCATGGAGCTCTGTGAAGGAGGCGAGCTCTTTGACAGAATCGTCGCTAAAGGCCATTACACAGAACGTGCCGCGGCTAACGTTACTAAGACAATTCTTGAGATTTGCAAGGTTCAACTTTTCTGTTTGGTTTGGATATATGCATTCTCATCTGTTTGGCTTTGGTCACACGTTTGTGAGTTCATCTGTTCTCACCCGTGTAACGAACATTATACAGGTATGCCATGAGCACGGGGTGATACATAGGGACTTGAAACCTGAAAATTTCTTATTTGGAGATGCAAGCGAGTCTGCTCCTGTGAAGGCAATTGATTTTGGGCTTTCCACCTTCTATGAATCAGGTATGGCTCGATTTATTTATTATAGTCTATAAACAATAAGCCTTCCATTTTTTTTTGGGAGGAAATTAAAATTAGCCATATCATGTGCTTTGGGTTTTACATTACAGGGCAGAGGTTTAATGAAATTGTTGGGAGTCCCTATTACATGGCTCCAGAAGTCTTGAGGCGTAACTATGGACCGGAAATTGATGTGTGGAGCGCTGGTGTAATCCTTTATATTTTACTTTGTGGAGTTCCACCCTTTTGGGCAGGTGGGTTCATTGATTCCCTCTCATTTTACATGTTAATCTCAAAAGCAAAAAAATCAAGTGGGAAGCAATCAAGTTCTGTTGAGAAAAATTGCGTTTTGAATAATGGGAATTAACTGGAACAGAATCCGAGGAAGGGATAGCACAGGCGATCATTCGGGGAAACATTGATTTTGAGAGAGATCCTTGGCCTAAGGTTTCAGAAGAAGCAAAAAGCCTAGTTAGAAGCATGCTCGATCCAAATCCATACAGCCGACTAACTAGTCAAGAAGTTCTTGGTATGTACGTAATTGAGGTTGTAAGCGAATTGAAAATTTTGGTCACTTGAAAATGTACTGATGGCTCTTTTTGTCGGACGAAGAACATCCGTGGATACAGAACAGAGACCAGGGTCCAAATGTGTATCTAGGAGACCATGTACGAATGAGAATAAAACAATTTTCCTTGATGAACAAGTTCAAGAAGAAAGTTCTCAGAGTATGATATTTTAAATGCCCCTGATGGATAAATGATATCCTCGCGTCGTAAGACTAGCCTAAACTGTTGTGTCTGGTTTGTGAACAGGTGGTGGCAGACAGCCTTTCAGTTGAGCAAATAGATCGGATCAAGCAGATGTTCCATATGATGGACAAGGATAAAAATGGAAACTTGTCGTTTGAAGAGCTCAAAGATGGTCTTTCTAGAATTGGTCACCCTCTTCCTGATCCTGATGTGCAGATGTTATTGGACGCAGTAAGTTAATCTAACCGATTTCGCTGGCTTCCATCAACTTTCCCTAGTTACTCTCTTTTCAAAAGTTTAGTGGCAATATGAAATGGAACGAGCCTTAATCTGACCCATTAAGAAAGTGAAATGTGATTTTTGTTCATGACAAAAGGCAGATACAGATGGAAATGGCACACTCAATTGTGAAGAGTTCATCACGATGAATGTCCATCTTGGGAAGATTGGAAGTGACGAGCATCTCTCTGAAGCCTTTTCTTTCTTCGATAAAAATGAGAGCGGCTTTGTGGAATTTGATGAATTGAGAGATGCGTTGTTGGATGATCACTCAGGTCCCTGTAATGACCAGGCGGTCCACGACATCCTATTTGAAGTCGACTTGGATAAGGTAACAAAAAGACAGGAGGTCCTCGCTTACGCTCTGATTAAAAGTAACTTTAGCAAGCTGGGATCTATAAATGGATGTTTTGTGTTTTTTCTGAAGGATGGTCGAATCAGTTTTGAGGAGTTCAAGGCGATGATGAAGACAGGACCGGATTGGAAAATGGCTTCTCGCCAATATTCAAGAGCAATGCTAAATGCGTTGAGCTTCAAAATGTTCAATAACAAATCTTTGAAATGTGCCTAATTTTCATCAGGAGGTATGGCTCATGATCAAACATCCTTGGTTCATACCTATCTCGGAAGCTAGGAAGGTTCGACGAAATGGGCATGCTGTAACTATTTGAACTCTGTGCAGTTTGGTTGTAACACGCAGACGAAAATGGGGCACAGATCTTTTGGGGGAGAAAGTAACTAAGGAGTTCTAGTCATATCATGATCATTGTCGACTTCTTTTTTGTCTCGCAATGTAACGTCAATGATCTATGGGGAAGACCGTTGAGATAGGTTCTGAGAATTGGATATTCTTCAAACTCAATGGATAATTCAACTGGGGACAGGTTACACAAACCGAAAGTGATATCCAGGAATGTTTCTTTATCTTTGTTGCTTGTGCCGTTTTTGTTTTATCCCTTATCCGCAAAAGAAATTAGGGCAGAAGAAACAAAAAGTTGCCTTCAAATGCAGTAAATGCTCATGTTAATACAAACCTAACTATTTTATCAGAGACGGAACACTCAAGATGATAATTGAATACCAATTCGTATTCCGTTCACTATAGCTTCAGTTGACGAGAATACTTTCCATGGGGCACACTCGCCATAAGACATAGCTAGGCCCTACTCCTATGACATCAACTTTCCAAACTAAAATTACAATATTTAAGCATACGATGAACTACTTTATTTTAAGCACTTTCCAAACCAAACACTGATCAAGGGCAGGGCCTTGTTCTAATGGCATATTACTCTTAACCTGCCTTGCACTCTGCAAATGAATAAGCTATCTATTATGTGAACATATTAAAGACTGACCTTATGGTTAAAATGGATGTAAAGAGTTGAATCCCAAAGTCCAGTGGTTGAATTTCTTTTACTGGAAAAAAATCACAGCGAGTATCAGACAATTCCTTTTTTTTTTTTTTAAAAAAAAAAGGCTCATCCCCATTTCAGTGTGATCGAATGATAGAGTCGAGACAGCTTTGCGTCAAAGTCTTGCAATACCTAATCTAACTTGAGAAGATAACCGGAGTGACACTTGAACAAAGGCTTACAACTTACTACAGCAATCTCAATAGCGTTCTACAAAAGCCACCTCTCCTCAGAACTAGGGTTTTCAGCGTTACAATGAAACAATCCAGCAACCCAGAAAACAGGCCACGAAAGTTGGCCAAGCTTAAGGTGCAAATGCAGAATGTAAAATGGCGGAACATCAGAGATTTTGGACACGGAGTTGCAGAATTAAAATTAAAGATTGTAGCACAATTATTGCCTTCCTATGTATTAGCAACCGTTATTAGGTTTACGCTTCTATATTCCATCTATCTTGCTTTAAACAAATGATAATGGCGCACGGGTGAAAGCCATGTGTTTCGATATAGTAAAGAAAACAACAACCTTAGCTTACACAACACCTGAATGAGGAAGAGTTTATCTTTTACATATGTGCCAAATTGATTTAGTGGAAGAAATGAGGGCACAAACAAGCACATTTGTGTTCATCTCCAGCATGTGTTGCACAAGATAAACCAAATTGATCGTGTTCAATAAAAGAGCGAGGGCATAACATGCTTCGGTGACTTGACCCCCCTTTTCATTCATCCAGCTCACATGCAATTAGCCTTCGGCTTGTGAGAGGCATTCCCCCATAGAAGATCCAAACTTTTATCGACGCTGTAGATGGCACAGTTGGCATGTGATAACAGATATTCCCCCATGGAAGATCCAAATTGATTTAGTATTTGCATAGGTACAGTGATCGTAATACTAATTACTATAATCAGTCAAAAATTGCTTGTTCGAGTGGTTCCTTTTCCTCTTCCACCTCTCCCCTTGCTGCCGCCGGAAGCATTTTTTGAGCTCATTCATTTGCTGGAAGCAGCTCCTTTACTATCCACATCAGATAAACCGTTCTCTAAGGCCGTAACCAAATTCCCAAAGTAGTTCCAAGTCACACTGCCAAAATTAGAAATTAAATGTGGTCTACGCCCTTCAATATCAACATATAGCACTTCAAATGATTTGAAAAATAGGGGAATAAATTGCATTCTCAAAACATGCAATGAGAACAGAGAATGTGATGACAGACGTCTTTCTAACTAATAAAAAGGAAACAAATAACTGATAAGAAGCTGACTTCCATCAACACAAACTGCTACGTATTAAACAAGCAAATTACATGCGTTACATGCCACAATCAGACAACTGCTGCAAGTGTGACTAGCTTTACAGCTCCAAATAGTTGTTTAGTAGCCTGTCTTTATATTTCCAAGGAAACTTTGAAGGTGTGCCCTTTTATGGATGTTAAAAGATAAGGCACAGGGTATACTTAACTAATAGGTAAATGTGCAATTCTAACAATCAAGTGTTGTGCCATAAGCGTTTGGCACCATAAAATGTTTGATGGTGTAAAAGTACACATAACGTTACAAAAATTGTGTAAAAAAACACGGCAATCAAACAGTCAACTGCTTTTCATCTGTGGGCCCTACAAAGTCAGCCTTTTTTTGTTGTCCCTCACCCATGTCATCTCTTCTCCTTTCCTCTCTCTCCTCCCCCCTCTCCATTTCTTTCTCGTTTCCTCTCTCTCCTCCTTCTCCTGGTCTGTAAACGTCCATTTTCATCCATAATCTCCACCCAACAACATAAAGAATCTCAGCTCTACTCCAGTCCTTGAGTGTCGTTACCCTCAAAGTAAGCAAAACATAATCATGTTACCGTTGATCAATGTTTCATTTGATTTTTCTAATGTTGGAATGTTTTTATGCAGTTTGAAGACTTCTCTTGCATTTAATTCTTGGGATGTCATATATATATATATATTTATGCAGTTTGAAGACTTCTCTTGCGGTGTAACAATTGAAAGCAAGAAGAATGCTTGTGTCTGTGTTTCTTCTCAAAAGGCGGAGCTAACAAGGACGATACTTAGGCGTGACAGGGATTGTACGGCCCGGCGAGCTCATGGGGGCTTCGGCGAAGATCATGCGTACGTCCTCATCGGCCTTCATGATCTTCTTGATGCGAGCGAGAGGGAGCTGGTGGTTCTTAAAATCGTTGACATGTTCAATCTCTTGGTGCTGGTAGGACCAGAAGTTGTGAAGCTGCTGTTGCTGCTGTTGAAGAAGGTGGTGGAAGGAAGAAGGAGGAGGAGCAGGGGGCTGAGGTGGGTATGCGGAGGAGGGTGGGGCTTGCTGCTGGTGATTCTCCATTGTTGATGTACTCGATTTCGATGATGAA
>JANTPZ010001919.1:0-24003 GCA_025593235.1 Vachellia pachyceras | reverse complement strand
AAAAAAACCATATGGAGTTTTCAAAGTGTTGGTCATAAAATCTCGACCAAAATTTCCTCCACGTCATTTCTTTATTGGAAAAGTCCATAACAAGTACTTAAATGAACTTTCCTCCTTTACACTGATTCTTGTGATACATAAAGTGATGTTATTGATACAGGGAGAGACGGATGATAAGATTATTGCAGTATGTGTTGATGATCCAGAGTACAAGCACTATAATGACTTCAAAGAACTTCCACCCCATCGCCTCTCTGAGATAAGGCGCTTCTTTGAAGATTGTATCCTTGAACCAATCTGACACTTCGCATATTTTTAGTATCACTCTAAAGGAATTGAATCAAAATCATACTCTCAGATATTAGACCAAAACAAAAAAAAATTGCAGGAGATTTTTTATTTAACCTTGAGGTGTTTCTTGACAAATTGATCAGACAAGAAGAATGAGAATAAGGAGGTAGCTGTTAATGACTTTTTGCCTCCTTCTACTGCCGTTGAAGCCATCCGGTACTCGATGTTAGTATATCTTGAGAAACTGTTCTTTTGTTATTTTTTTTAAAACCTCAATGTCACGGGAAAAATGGCACTATTTTGCTTCATTATTGCAAGTTTTTCTCTTTGATTTGGTGCAGGGACCGTTATGCAGAGTATATTCAGCAAACTTTAGGCAATAGACTGTAATGCTATCAAGTATCAACCATAAATTATCATAAGCCACAGTTAATGATGGTCTTTTTATTTTTGACGTTTTAGAGCATATACTACAGCTAGAGGTGTTCTTGGGTCTTTACCTGAGCTAAATCTCTTCCCAGATAATACATTACGGGTGACCGTTGTTAATTATGTTTTATTGGAATTGTTTTTTTCTGTATTGATTATTGGAGTGATACAAGATGTTTGGTTGATTAAGCTAAAGGAGCGACCATCAACTTATGTGTAAATGTATCATGTAAAGTTCCTGTTGATTGAAATATAATTCCCTACTGGCCAAAAAAAAAAACGAAATATAATTCCCTGTCAATTAGATTTACTTTACAATATATTTTGGGACGTTTTGCAATCATAATGGATTAATTGACTCAGTTACTTGATATCACGGGCAACTTTCTACGTCGAGAATATCAATATATAATAATATCTAAAACCATTCACAAGGTATTGATAGTACTTCCTCTAGTCCATATTACAAGATGCTTTCAAAAGAGATTATTTGGTCCTTGATATTCACTTAATCTTTATAATTAATGCTGACTCATCATGTTTTTTTCTCTCTTTCTAAACCACAATAATAAGTGTAAATGTTAGAAAATTTTATTGATTTACGGCATATTTAATGAGTTAAATAAATCATATAACAAAAAATTTTCAAACGTAAACTGAATTTTTTTCGTTTCTCATTTTGCATTTCTGCATCGAAGATGCAATACAACATAAATTTATCACTCCAATTTTCGGATATTTTGATCTGAATAAGATTACAATTTTAGGCTTAGTGGCTAGTGTCCAGGAATGTTCTAAGTTGGTTTGCAAATGACAATCATTTAGGAGTATAATTTATTTAGTAGTTCTAAGAGAAGAACGGCAGCAGAATCCTTGGCTTTTTTCACACTTGGCATAGGCTCTCCAATACATTCATCTGTCCACCCTCTATCAGCAGTATTCACACGAACTGCAAATGTAAACCTCTTTGCATGTGCTGGACCACCCTCATTCACACACCTAGAGATTTTAGTGTAGCAAATTACAGTTAGTAAGAAGATCATAGCCTATAATCAGCATTTTAATGATGTGATTAAAAGCAAGTCACTTCATACCGGTAGAATGGCATAGGCCAATTTCTTCGCAAACAGATATCATTTAACGTTTGCCTGGTGAATGTCTGGTTTCCATTCTTCTTCTTCTTACCATTTTCATCCTCCTCCTTAGTTTTGGCTACCTCCTTCTCTCTCAAAGCAGCAAGGGCATTTCTGGCAGCTAGTTTCTGTGCCATTTTCTTCTGAGGATTTTGAGCAGCCCCAACTTGCACACCATCAATGAATACTTCGACAGTAGCCAAATTTCCGATTCGACAGGCTCTATATTCTAAGCCTTCTGCCTGCTGCTGGCATCGTTCTTGTAGCTCCCGCACAGGATGCATTGGCAGAGTCTCAGGGGTCACCATAGGATGCAAAAGAGGCTGAAAAACCTGAGAAAATCGCAAGACCCAAAATCATTTTATCTATTCAAGTAAAATGGATTGGAAGAGAGATGCAGTTCCAAAGAGCATGAGCTCACCTTCCAAACAACGGAAGTATCTCGTCCACTGTCGAGAAAAATGGCACCAGCAATAGATTCAATAATGTCACCAAGGACTTTGGGTGCTTTGCAGTCTCCCAAGCCAAAGGAGTTGAACCCTGGCTTTGACAATTCTTCTTGAACTTCCTTTACAAATTCCGTAATCTGTAGACATATAAAACCAAAAGCACTACATTAGAATGGCCCATGGGAAGTGCTCAACAATCTCCAGGAAATAAGGAATAATATACGACTTAGAATCAAGAAGTCAGCATGAAACCTGTTTATCTAAGGCACTGGACCCATGTCGAAGGTGGATATGAAGATTGTGTTTAACTGCAACACGAGCAAAGTTTTCATTGTTCACAGCAGCAGCTCGAAGGTCAGTCAGACGACCTGGTGGTAAATCTGTGTAAGTGAAAAACAAGTGCCTAGTAATGAGATGGTCCAAGACAGCATCGCCAACAAACTCTAACCGCTGATAACAGGATACTCCAGAGGATGGCCTTGATGCATGAGTTATTGCTTCTACAAGCAAACCCTTGTCTCTAAACTTGATATCCAAAGCACCTTCCAAAGCATCAAAGTCAACACTCCTACGTATGCTCTCAGGAACTGCATTTGGCTTCCTTGTACACTCCATCTTATCAGCATCAAACTCTATCTGAATACCAATCCATTTCATAAGATGATTCGCAGCATTCTTTCCACCTTCAACATAATACACCCCAATCAGAGCCTCTACAACATCTGCCAGGGTCTTGCTGGATAAGACTCTATAAGAACTTGAATCGCTCTCAAGCTCACCATCTTCCATTTCATCATCCTCAAATACATCAGAAAGGTGACCCATCTTCTCTGTCTTTGGAATCAATACCTCCTGATCAAATAAAGATGATTCTCCGTCCCTGGTATCCTCATCAAAGACAGGCAGCACTCCTGGAGCTGCCCATCTGGATGGAGCAAAGCGATCTGCTTGAATATATGATTGAAGTCCTTTACTCAATGCATAATGATACAATATCATGTTACTGACCATTTGTTGCCTCATCCTAGTAAGCTGGCCTTCATGTTTCTGTGGGTAGTTTAGGAAAAGAAATCGACTAACAACCCATTTGAGATATGCATCTCCTAGAAGCTCTGCCCTTTCATAGCAGAATGTCTCCTGGCAGGAGGCAGCAGTCAAGGCCTCCAATATCTGTGCATTAAGAATGCATGGGTTGACTGCAAAAACTAGAAGCATGGCAAATAGACTACATTCAGCAGAAACATTACCTTGGAAGACTGAACAGGATAATTTATCATATTCTTAAGTTGAATTGCCAGCAGCATACTTTCAACCCTCCTCATTATTGAAGGCAGCCTCTGGGCCCCACGGACTAGTGATCCAGGCAGGGGGTGTACAAGACACAGCTCAGGAGGAAGAAAGACATAATAAGTTTTGTCATGAGCCTCTTCAGATTCACCTTCATGTGCTACAAAGGTGAGATATAACAAATATAAGAATTTAGAAACTGACCACGAAAATACAAGTTCAGTATAGGAATAATGAGAGCATACTTTCACTGTGTTCAAATCTAGGGGACAGAAGATTCTTGCAGTACGAAACACCCCGTCCTCTTATAAGAGGTTGATGCTTGTAAAGTAAATCAACGCCATACCTACACATAACAATAAAAAGAGGATCAGTTAACATACACCTTCATTGTGCAACAAGATGCAGAAAGCTCCAGCAATCCAGAAGGTCTACTAAGCTATTTTTGCAAATGCCAGACAATACTGGCAACACCTTCACTTTAAAGGTATGGAAAGCATATTCCTTCACCGATTAAGAGTAGCTTCTTGTTCTTCATGCACAATATTGCATGTCCAAAGATGGCCGACTATGGTTAACCAATTTCAAGACACGGAAAAGAAGCGAATTGGTAGGAGGTTTGAATAGGGGGACAAAATCACAAAACCTTTAGACAAGGAATAAAACTAGAAGAAACTAATACCACCTAAAAGAGAATACATATCATACTTTTGTTTGTAGTAGTCAGCATATGAGCTGTACTCCAGAGGACCAAGATAGCCTTCCTTCCTAGGAAAAGAGTTTTCTGCAGTCATATCAGAGCGTATTGAATCAACATAAAACCTCTTCCCTGAGTGAGCAGCCGTAACTATCCTCCCTACCAGATCCTCAGCACTAGCACAGGTATCTGCCATCATCAATTTCCCTTGAACAGCAGTCTTATTAATATGCTTTTGCATTTGCACGGCTTGTCTATTAGGAACCAATCCTGAAGCTTTTACTATATCAAACTGTGCAACAGCTCCTCTGATCCCATAGGTTGGGTGTGGTTTTTGCCCAAAAGCCATGCCATGACGCAATTTCCCAAATCCATATTCCCTTCTATCTCCACCTAAAGTTCTCTCATTTGTGCCAAGATAAACATCTGGTCGAGCCTTCTGAAGTGGATTTCTCCATGCATCTGTTTCAATTACTGTCTCAACCAGATGCCAGTCAATTTGGTTCATAGGATCTACAGATTTATCGCTAACCATTGGAACAAATAAATATGCTTTTGCAGAATCCCAAGGAGTAGTGGAAGGTTCAACATCCACATCCAGGACAATGCTCATTAATCTTACATGAAAGCTTTTTAAGGATGCCAACTGCATGCAAAAAAGAAAAGGTAACAATTCGTCATCAGCAAAACTAATTCTAACAGTTGAAGACATCTAATACAACCATACATGATAGTTAATCTATACACCTGACTCTCGGTAATATCTATTGACCCTCTAAAGACAAGGGATGCCTTTGTAGTCATGGTTCGTGCGATAAATAGATCCATCGACATCGATAACACCTATAAATAAACAAGGGAGCAAAAATGTTTTAAAACACTCATATATAGACAGGACTGTTACATTCAAACAAGAATTACTACCTCTGCATCCAGCTCATTGCCAAAAAGTACTGCAAAATCTGAAACTTGAGTCAAGAATGGATCCTTTGAATGGCCTACGTTTTCACTCATAACAGCGTACATATAAAGATGAAGCACTTTGGAATTGCTGCAAACATCTTTTCCAGATAAGATCCATTCTCCCTGAAAATCCAGATGGAGATGAGCAAGAATAAATTTGGAAAGAAGAGCAATAAACACAAGGACTACTTCGCCTGAAAAGCCAAAGTTCTTAGGAGAAAGGCAACTGTTCAACTCCCAGCTTAGTTAAGGGAGATATAACATCATGTCAAGGATCACTTTATCCGAAGAGTTTGAGCTGTTAGGAGAGTCCCATCATTAGTCTTATCAAAATAATACTCCAAGGGGTACTTAAGTAGGGTTATAAAAATCCCCCAATGGCACCCAGTAAAAATCGTTGACCTTGAAATCTGAAAGGGGCCAAATTAGTAATGGGATCCCTATATTCCATGTTGAGTAGTATGAACTACTCCAAGGGGTACTTAAGTAGGGTTATAAAATAACAAATGCCCAAACACCAATCGGAAATTTGCAATTTCCTTTCCTTCACAGCCTATCAGAAATACTGGCCCCAGAACATCCTAAAAGCCACCCACAACTTTCCTGAACTAACACAATAACAGTCTATTTTTCATGGGCTCAGTACAAAAACCTACCTTTTTCAATTAGATGGGTGACTATCTCACAGGTGGAAAGAACAGAGAAAGAGAGCAGAAACACATGGAAGAAATATTTGGCAATTGCACCATGACTATGCCTTTCCAAAAACAGATAAGAATGCTTCATTTTATATATAACTAGCATTTGGAATTAAGATGGATTGTACCTATGCTCTGATGCCATCCAACTTACATCCAGGCTTATAAAATAACAGCATAGACTAAGGAATTTGTAGTGCAAACAAACCTTCAGTACATCCGCCACGCCTTCAGGATAAAACTCTCTATGTCTAGCAGTCCCTGGAAGTGGATCTCCTTCATCATTTTGCTCAGCCTTTTCTCTTTCTTCTCCACTTCCTTTGTCTGGCAATAGCATGTCAGTGAACGCTCCCATCTCATGCAGCTTCTTGCAAGCAGCTAGACAAACAGCCTGCAAAACAAGGGAGTGATAACCATTGCTTCTCATGCAAAGACGACTAGTATGCATTCCAATTATGATCAGATGATGTCAAACCTGTTGAGCAAGGCGCATTGAACTGCATATGGGACCCTCAAGATTTTCGAATGGTGCATTACATGGCAATTGAAGCTTGCAAGAATATTCAGTGGGACCTCCTGGTTTTTCATGCTTCTCCATTATAAACTCAGGGCGAAGAATTGAATATCTGAATGGGTGCACCAGAATTCAAAATTGACATTCAGATAAAAAAACCCTAATTGAGTTCAAAAATATCTAGTAACGCAAATAATCAATATCAAGTAGAAATGCAGTACCTGTCACTAGGTAGCTGAGAGCAGTAGAAGTGGATAAGGCCAACGGCAGAATTTAAGCTCACAACTGCACCAGTTGACTCAACCTGGTAAACAGATCCAGGTCTTGTATCTACTGAAATCAACCTTGAAGTGTCTTTAAGATGACTTAGGTCTGTTCTCTCTACTGCTTCTCTCCGCAATGTCTCCTCACTATCCCTAGCATTCTTTAGAAATGCTTCATGCGACAAGTTCCCCCTACATACCGGAAAGAAAAATAGGATCGAAAGTTGGGAGGAGAGAACTAAGGACACATTGTCATTTGTGACATCATCAAGATGATCAAGCTTTAAAAAAATGCAGGCAGAAGAGGCATGAAATCCTAAAACAGTATTGAATATTCATTGTATTAATGATGGAAACTGCAAAAATACATCACAGTTAAACCAAATTGTACAAAAACAGATTTAGAAAGAGCCCAAGAAGGGCTGCAACCTCTTACCAGCTACAGCAGATACGGGAAAGAATTGAACCTTCAATTTTATTAATAAAAGCAAATACCACTCCATTGGTAGCTAATTGGTTTAACTGGGTGAGCATGGACCAGATCAAATAGGGTTGAAGCCCAACCGGAGCTCTAGTCTAGCATAGACCTTGTGCTGAACAAGGCAGCCCAAGTTGGGTCCAGTCCAGCCTCAACCCGAGGTTGGACTGGACTGGACCTAGTCTAGCGGATTATCTGGACCAGGCCTTTATTTTTTTCTCCATTTTTCATAGTACATTTTTTTCCTCTATCCACTTCCCCTTCCTATTCCCACAATGAATACCCACCCACGCTCTGCTCCTCCCTATAGCCTCATCATCACCTTCTACCCCTCCCTAAACCCTGTCCTTGTAGCCCCATCATCATCCTCTGACCCTCCATATACCCCCCAATCATCTCTCTCTCATGCGTTTCTGTTTCATTTTTTTTTTTTGTGTTTCTCTTTCTCGTGAGTTCCTATTTCTCACTTTTAAGCCTAAACCCATATCCCTTAGCCCTTATTACTATTGCGCCTCTACCTCATATAAAAGCCCCTGCAAGATCAAAGTGTGCTGCTGTGCTGCTAATGAGGAGAGAGAGACAAGCTGATGACAGTGACTGGAATGCTGACTAGTGAGGAGAGAATGAGATGCGGCGATGGCAATGGAGGTGCTTACCGCTTAGGGCTTCTTTCAACGATTGTTTTGCTAGTTGGGAGCAAGAGATTAGAATATGAGATGAGCTCAGCAAGTTTCACTTTCAATCAACCCTCAAAAGCTAAAAAGGTACATCTTAGCCTACAAGGTACAGTTTTTTTTATTTTTTTAAAAGATAAAAGTCAGGCCAGATTGGGACTCAGTCCCCTATCCAGTCTAGCCCAAAGACACTAGTCCAATCTCGTTGGTCTGGTTGCACTTTGGCCAGATTGTCTGGACCAAGTTGGGTTGGCCCAGGTCAGTCCAAGTTAGACTGGACCACCGGGTTTCTGAACAACCCTAGGTTTAACAATGTAGAGACAAGCAGTAAGAGTAATAATTTTAGGGAGGAAAGTAGCCAACATAAGCCAAAAAAAACTGAATTTTACAACAGAATTCAGTTCTATCAGGCTCATCATTATACCCAAAATCATAGTCAATCAACATCATGAAAAGAGACAAAACCAAGAGTCAATCAAATCATAAATAATACCTCTCAACCATCAAGATATAATCAGACCCAGGCTTTCTGGCTCGACCTCTAGATTGGATGTATGCCAAAACAGTCTTTGCAAGGTCAAAGCGGATAACAACGTTGCATTGCCGTATATCAAGTCCCTCTTCAGCGACACTAGTGGCAACTAACAAAGTAACCTACAAATAGGTGTCAGGATTAGATGGAAAGAACACAATAAACCAACTTAACGTTCAAAAGGAATTGATTCAGCAGGCATGGAGCCATAAAAAGAAAGTTCTTACTCGTCCATCACGGAACCTGGCAATTGTATCCTGCATCTGTGAGGTCCTCATTTCCTGACTATTGTTGTGGCCAATCAAGCTCGCACAATTGACGAAACTTAGAGATGGAAGCTCTGCAAAAACCTGCAAGATTCAAAGACAGTGGATTGGTGGGATCTTGATCAAGTAACTGAATAAACCAAGATGAACTATAAAAGTGGTGTCTATATTTTGTTTAACCTTGGGTAGAACTAAAGCAGACACAACACGCTCAACAAAAATGATTGCACGAAAATCTTCTGTATGCTGGTACTTGAGAAGTATTTTAATCAGAGCCTGAACCTTAGGGGTCACCTTGCCATCTGCCACAGCAGCTCCAATAATGACATCCACATGCTCCCCTCCAGAGACAACTACAAATGTACTGGCTTAAGTAAAACACCAAACTAAATTCCATCTTACACATTGGTATTAAAATAGGTTGTAGATATTACAAAAGTCAAGAATACATAATATATGCAGAAAATCATGATGCTGCTGAGTTGCATTAAAAATGACAGAGCACATTTGAAATATTAGATAATTAGAATCCATGTTGACATTATTTAATGAAAAGCAAGAGTGATAAGTAACACTATGCCATTGGTGTCCAGGCTCGCCAGCATAATGATATATTATGTCAAACATGCATATACCATGCCAAACGTTCTCAAAGACTAGTCTGATAGCACATTCATCAAAATGTTTACATACTCAAGTGACAAAAAAAAAAGAAACTTTTCAAAACTTTCAGCTTGTAGGGACAACCAACAAATTTGAACAAAGAGCCATAGCCACATAGTAGTGCAGCCCTAAGGCACTACAAAGTTTCAATGGTCAATCTCACCATGACTGTCTGGAAGCTCTCCTTCTTCAACCTCATCAGGTCCAGAACCACCCTGTCCCATGGCACATTCTGAGTCAGAAACTCCAGCATTCTTGTCAGATGCTGCACCCTCTGACAGTTGACATTGTAGAAGAGACACAACTTTGTTCAGATAGGATTCCTGAAACTTGACATCAAGTTGGTAGTTTGCCCTCTCATCATTTTGCAAAGCTGATAGAAAAGAATGTGCAACCTGTAAAAGAGACATACATTATAAAGAAATCCAGGAAATCAAATACTAATCATTATCCTTGCAAAAGAACTCACCTTATAAGCACACCATTGACCCAGTTCTCCAAGTGCATAATTGATAGCTCTCAACTTCTGAATTAGGTTTGCAGCTCCATCACTTTCGGTTCTTTCGGAAACACCATATACTTGGCGGAGCTCTTCTTTTGCTCCTGCATCTCTAGCTCCCATGAACTGCCATTTACTTCTTCTTGAACTTGACTTTGCAGCTTCTTCAACTTCAAATTCCATTTGCTTTATCTGCTCATGAAGATAACACAAACTGGCTGCTTTGTCATACTCCACCACAACTTCAGAAGGCATTGGCACATGCTTCTCCAGCTCCTTACGATCTTTAATCGTACAAACTACAGAATCTAGCTTACTTTCAAGATTCCGAATTTTTATTGCACAATCCACTTGGCTGGATACACCTGAATATGTCATAATCAAGAGCAACATTGACTTATGAAATCAGAGCAAAGTAGTGTTCTCCATAAGAAGATAAGCCTGGAAGACTTGCAGCTTGCTGGTTAGTGTGCTAGGCACTAAACTGCAAGATTGCAAGTCTGAACAGGCAAAAGAACAAATAAGGACCAAAAAATAAGACAAAATAATTAAAACAAATTGCATTCTCAAAAATTAATGACGGCATTGAAACCCATATTAAGGGGTACCTTTCAAGTTAACAGGAGAAGCAGTCATTCCAAATACAGATGGTCTCTTCTCTTTGGGTGTCGTATGATAGAACTCAGACATCACCAGTGAATATGGATGTTTTTTCACAGCATGATGGCACTCATCCAGAATTAGGACATTGATTGTTTCCATTTTTATTATGCTGTGCCTCAGAATGTTCAAAAGAATTTGAGCTGTCATGACTAGAACCTACAGCAAGAATAGCCAACTGGGTAAATGCAGTATAATCGCACAAAGCTAAGGAATAAACCAAGAAGTTATGAAACATAAAACTAAATATTCAGCTAATCTTATGACAAAAAAATCATCTTAATGAAATTCAGAGTCAAAGCAACACAAATAATTATGACAAAAAATCTACCAAATTAAGCAAGGTAAAATTTTAATCAAAGCATCAACTAGTCTTTTCCCATGATTCCCATGTAGCATTTGCTACAAACAATTTTTAACATAATTTTACAATCAGAAATCTTTACAATCATTCATAAAGGGCCACAAACCAAAAACTCATTTTCCATGAGGAAACCGTACAATAAAAAATTTAGCCAACTATAGAGATAAGTGAAGTATAATTAAAGACAACTATGAGGAAAAATTAGCAAAATTGGAGCTCAAGTGGAATGTTATTCTGTACAGAATAAAAAGAGACCCAGGCAAAAGGACTGAAGCCCAACTTAATGAAAGAAAATACAAAGTACCAGAAGGAATAAGCCAGCAGATCTCCAACCCATAGCATACCTGTTTTGTTTCAAATTCACGTTGCCACCTTCGAGCATCCCAGAAGTCCTGTCCCATTTCTCCACAGTAGTGTCCCACTTGGTAGCCAGTTCGCTCACGAATTACTTCTGCTTGCTGAAATTAGACAAAGCACCAAAAGTAAATCAACTTCTACAGCAATATTTGTCTCTTCACAGGATAAATTTAAAATTTTAATTTTAATGTCTCAAATTTATATTACCTGATAAACAAGTGGTACTTTGGGAACTAAAAATACTGCAAGCATCTTTTTATTCTGCTTTTGTAAATTCTCATGAATACTTTTCATGAGAAGAACAGCAATGAGGGTCTTCCCTGCCCCGGTTTCAAGAAAAGCTATAGTATTTCTCTGCTTTGCCTGCTCAAGAACATCTAACTGGTATTTTCTAGCTTTTTCCTCAGGAATTCTCTCCTTTGACTCCTCAGTTTTAGTCTCAATCTTTCCATTGCATTCTTGTTTAATGTCATTAGCAACCTTACCTTCTCGATTTCGATCAGCTTCCCAAGTGCCAAAGCGAAAGACCATGTCATTGGAACCTGACTTATCCCTCTCCCAGTAACCCCTTTCTCTATCCCTCCAATCCCTATCTCTAGCATCTCTCCTGCCACTACCATTAAAATTTTCTCTTCTCCTCACAGAATCTTTTTCCTTCCTATCAACTTCATCCCACTCCCGGGGCCTCTTTCTATTAGGACACCTCTCCCTCTCTTTGGGGTGGTAATTCCATCTGCCAGGATAAAGCCTCTCATTCTTATAACCGCCAAGCCGAGCCCTCTTGCCAAATCTTTCTTCACCATCCACACGATGCTCTCTAGATAGATCACCACCTCCATTTTCCTTAGAATCGCCCAAAGTTTTCCCCTCTTCATTGCCATTAGATACTTTATACGCATTATTTTCAGCTTCTGAGAGCTCACGCACTTCAACAGCACGACCATGTTTTTCACCAGCCAACACATTCTTCACAACATTATCTTTCTGATCGGAGATTTCAGCTTGCAGTGCCAACGCACTGTCTTGGTTTCCATTTCCAGTCTCAGGGGCCACAGGAAGGCCGCTACCGTTCTTTATACTGTCAAGAATGCTATCAATGCCGCCGAAGAAATCATTAACCAGTCCATCCTGTACCAAATGGTTATCGACCTGTTCCGAGACTATGGACCCATCATCAAAGTGAATGAGATCGCAGGAAATGTCCTCACAAGCGTCCAGCCAGTAGGAGGGAGAGGATCGAGTTACTACTGGGTTATCCTCAATTGGCCCTGAAACCCTAATACCCCCATCCTCCATTTCTTTCAATTACTCGATTGAATTGACTAACAACAAACGAAGAGAAGTAAATAAGACAGAAAAACAAAAAGAAAAAAAAAGGACAGAGAAAGGCAAAGCGATTGTCAACAGAAAGGACGAAGCTTTTGGGGTGAGAGCTAAAGCAAGGATCAAACAGCATAAAGTTTAAGCAGAGTGGAGGGTAGATAGACCGTACGAAGCACGCGAAAGAGTGATGGGCAGAGAGGGGGAATTAGTCTCTCAAGAAAAGACTGAAAGAAAAAAAAAACCCCTAACCCTAAAATCATCAATTCTGTGTGCGATTCTATAAGATTCCACGGTCTATCAACGCCTATTCTGCTCTCTTTCCATTTTCCCTTCCTGGACTGCACGTGCGTGCACACACTAACGCCACACAGTTCCGGAATCTCTTTCACTCCCTCTTGCTATCTCTCTTCACTCTTCCTCTTTCGTTATGTTTCAGCTTTCAATCACCGGTTTCTGACTTTTGCCTCTTCTTCTCGCCGCTGTTACTTCTTTCGTTTGAATATAGACCCGCAGCGACAGAGACAGAAGGCTCGGAGACAGAAGAACGAGAGAGAAGCGCAAGATATAAAACAAAAGTTTACTCAAAACAGTAAGACGGCGAGTTAACTAATTAATAGTTATTTTTTTCACACTCCAAAAAACTGAACTTTTTAAGGTTTTTGCAGTCCGGGTTGGATTAATGTTTTGGAAATCGGAACATGGAACTAGGGACCGCGAAACTCGGGAACTGGAGACACTTGAGATCGACGAGATTTTCGGGCTTAAAGGCCGTAAAATTCAGATCGATGTGCTCACGGGTCCAGTTTCGGATCTCGATCGGGTCGATCCAAAACTCTCGATAATATCTCTCAAAAGGGCAGTGCGATCTCTATCCAATCAAATATTAACACGTTTCAGACTATCCACGTGTCAAAATCCTATTGGAAGAATGGGATGGCAGAGGTTAAGATATGAGTACAACACGGAGTGGGAACCCCGAAAAGCGCCGGTGAAGTAACGGCGTTAGGGTACGGACAGAAGTTTGTGGGATTGGTTAGAGAGTCAAAGGCTGATTCAGAAGCCTAGGATCATTTAGGCCTTCTGTTTATATAGTTGGAGAATAAGAATTGGTTAATATTCGGAGGTAATGGAATTAATGTTCCCATTGATCTTTGAAATTATTCTGTTACACTTTTAAATTGCTTTTAATTTCCTTGGCAGCTTTGGCCGTGCAGGATGTATATTTACTCTTTTTCAGATACCCACCAATCCCGCATCAAATTCTAATGCTTTTGATTCAGCATTTAATTTCTTCCGTGTCTGCCGTCTGTTTATGTTTGGAAAAAAAAATTTTAACGGTTCACGTAAATTAAGATAAATACATCTTAAAATCTGTAAAAGACATTGTGATATCCGTAAAATCATCTCAAAATCAGTAAACTTCTTCCTCCCAACGGATTTCCAAATACACACTATAACTTAGTCGTATTTGAGAAGTGATTTCCAATCACATTACATGTAAATCGAGATAAAACTTTTATTATATACTTAACTCAACTTGTGTAAAATCACACTCTCAACGGATTCCCAAACACGCACTTATTTTTTCTCCAGGTAAAGTGTATGTTTGACAAACCTGTTGGAATTACGTTTGTGTAAACTAAGAGACAAAAATCCTTTCACATGCTAATCTCAACTTATGTGAAATTATTCTCTCAAGGAATTTTCAAACACACATAGGGTGTGTTTAGCAACAATTATGGAAAACCCAAACGCACATTCAATCATATTTTTTTATAAAATAAGATAATCTTTTTCACATATCTATTTCAATTTACGGAAAAGTATTTTCCTAGCCATGCCCTCTATAAATAGTGTTGATGAATGCAAACAGTTTCCTTGGTTATGTTGTAGCTCTGGCTCTCCTAATCTCGTGCATTCTTTTCATAATTTGAATTACTATTTTTTTAAAAAAAAACCAGCACAGTGAAAGTTGTCCTGTCTTTTTTTAGTACCTGAATTTGACGTAAATATGGAAACCACAAGGATGAATTATGTTAGAACTTATAATACCGATCAAGTAACAGTAACAATTGAAGAATGGATGTACAAGAATCGGAAATAAAACTACTTCTTACATGTCAAAAAAAAGAAACTAGTTAGTGGATTTGTTTAGCCGAGCGTTTGGAAAAGTCAAACACACGTTCAACAATATTTTTTCACAAAACGAGATAATTTTTTGACATGTTTATCTCAACTTATGTAAAAGTACTTCTCTATCACGTTCCTAAACGGGTACCGCGTGTCCCATCATTTTTTTAATGAATAGTGTCCCGGTGTTTTTTTAGTACGTGAATTTGACATGAAAATGAATAATGTTAGAACTTATAACAGAGTAGGAATCAAGTAGCAGAAATAATTGTACCGGCATAAAGAAAAGTTGCTACAATAATTGATAATGGATATATAAGAAACGGAGATAAAACCACTTGTTACAGGTCAAAAATAAATAAATAAATAAAACTATTTTTTTTTTGGTTAACTCTTTCAATTCAGAATAAAAGGATAGAACAAAGGTCGACAACGATGTAAAGGCGTGAACACGCTTGTTCGACAATATGACAGTAACCTTTCATTTTTTGTCAACTCGTCGCAATACACCAATTAGTGTCCTCCCACCCAATTCCCGTGATTTATAAATATACGGAGTAGATTATCTCATTTTATAGAAAAAATACTGTTAAATATATGTTTGGATACTGCAAACTCTGAACCAAACAGGCACGTTAATGTCTAATGAACAAGTCCAATCATTTTATAATTTATTAACAGTGCAACTTTTTATAGATTATATCTAATCTGTTTAAATTTTAATCCATTCCTTTGTATTTAAAAAATGTTTTGCCCGACTTGGGGACTAAAGATTTGCATTTAACTCATAGTAGGACTGGTAATTAATTTTATTAAACTCGGCACCATTCATATATAATCTTTTGGTTGCATGTAAATAGTTTTGTGCTCTTAAAAAACATTTATTTTTTAGATATTTCTTAATAATTAATTAGTTCATTATTTAATTGAAGAGAAATATCTTGATTTCACAATCACAATTGGCCATAATTTGACACTTTTTTTCCTATAAAATAATCATTCACCGGTAGAACGCAATTCACGGCTTACCGGGCACGGCCCAAAAATATGGGCCTGATGGGCTCCACATAGGCTTTCCGAAAAGGCAGGGCCTAACTACTAGCGAAACTAAAATGACAATTCTAGGCTGATGCTGCATTAGATGTATATATGTTTATTGACATATCAGACAAAATTGTTCTTACACATATGTGTGTGTAAAGTGCTAATTTCATAACAGCACGTTGGGTCTAGTGGAAAAGACTAGCTCCTCACAACCTGACAACCAGAGTTCAAATTTCTGCTGAGATATATACACACATTTAACACCTGACAGTATATCGAATGTGATTGTTTCTAGTAGAAAGATGTGATAGTTTCATTAATTAATTAATTAATAATATATTAATGTGTTGAGATAGTCTATATATTTAATTTGAGGCGGAAACGTGGGGCACTAATATAGTCGTGGGGTCACAACACACACACACATTTATTGGACCAACCATGACTTGGCTAATAAATATGGGATATAAGGTTGAAGAGTAATACCAAGGGCCATAGAGTCAATTGATATGGTTATTGGATTCTTATCTATATATACATAACTGGCTGTGTTTGACAACGATTATGGAAAGCCCTAACGCACGTTCAACAGTGTTTTTCTGCAAAACGAGATAATCTCTTTCACATATTTACCCCGACTTACGTAAAAGTACTTCTCCACCGTCAACTATCTTATTCCTTGATAGTTCACACATACCGTGCTTTCTAAAGCTTACATTATACTTGTGGCTTGTCACAATTCAATCATTAAATCTTGTCTTATAGGACAATGCAATATTCTTTTTTAAGACAAACGGATATTCATGACTTTGACAGTTCATATAGTTCAAATACGGGGGCTTCAACAAAGTAATTAACCTTCTAATCACACACTGTTGGAAATGAATTTAACAGCAAAGTTTCTTGTTCTTCTGTTACAGCAAGGATCTTAGTGATAACTATAGCTATGAAGGAAGTGCAAAAGAAGGCCTTCAAATAACCACAAACATGCTGAGTGATTGAAATGACATCTTCTAGCTGATGTAATTGAATCTTGGCTCTATGTATCTTTCCATTGGAAGTGTTTGATAGTGTTGGGGGAAGAAACATCAGTTAGTATGATATCAATAGAGAAAAAAAAAACTAGTGTTTTGAAGGGGAAGGTAATTAAGAGTTGGAGGGCAAAGCATCAAGTAAGCAGC
Organism: Vachellia pachyceras; assembly: GCA_025593235.1. Taxonomy (NCBI): domain Eukaryota; kingdom Viridiplantae; phylum Streptophyta; class Magnoliopsida; order Fabales; family Fabaceae; genus Vachellia; species Vachellia pachyceras. The sequence continues at coordinate 7,108 of JANTPZ010001919.1, read as the reverse complement.
AACCAACAAATCAAACAAGAGAGGGCCCAAAAGCCTATTAGACTAATCGTGCATTATAATATTTTTGCGTTCCATGGTGGTTCCAACATGTGTATGATCCCCCCCGGCCGTAGATGGGCAAAATTACTAAGTTATTCTCCATAGTCCTCCATTGTTTAACATATCACGGAGTTATTCTTAATCATAAATATAAAACACATCTCTCATATTTATCATTCCTTCAAGCTACCCTATTGATTTCCATCAACATGACGGTGGGTTTTTTCGATGATAATGGTTGAATTCAAGGATCATTCCCAAATAGGGGTATTTTAGAGAAAAGACATGTCATATTTATTATAGGTCAATGTGTAAAAATGCCCATTAACTATAATGAAATATGCATATCATATGACACTAGAAACTATTGTCTGAGTGTAAAAATGCCCATGTACTATTCTAAAAGATGCAAAAAATGCTACCACAATTAAAGAAGTCAAACATCCATTACATTTTAATTTGCGAGTCGCACACATATTTAGGTGCGTGTTTGGGAAGTGATTCCCAATCATAATGCACACAAACTGAGATAAAACTCATCTCACATATCTATCTTAAAATCTGTAAAATGATTCTCCCATCGAATTCTGAAACAAACCTCTTGTGTGTGATTGACTCACCTCTCTCTCATCCATCCCTATCTGCCACACTTCTTCCTCTCTCTCTTCTATTCCAACACAAAGTTAAACATCCCGCTTTCCCATTTCCATGCTGCCCTTTTATCCCCCTATTCACGGTGCGTCCAAACTCCCACCCCCTTTATAAACTCCCACGTCTCTTGCCCCCACCGTCATCATCATCATCATCATCCTGAATTCATTCATCAAAGCTCTTCTCACAGTCACACATAAATAATAGGCGACAAAGGCGACGTTCGCGACTCCACTGTACCACTCCAGCACCTCCTCCCCGCACCCGCTCCCTCCTGAACGACCTATCCTACCAAGCCACATGGCGACACCAAATATGTTCAGGCGGGGAGGTAGACAGAAGAGCAAATCAATTCTCGGAAAGTATCGACTGAAAGATTGGCAATGGAAATCTCAGAAACTCCGAATCTGTGGAAGGGCGAGATGAATGTGAATGCAAAAAAGAAAAGAAAAGAGATCTGCAAGTTTTGGTGGGACTGACGCAGATAGACAAACTAATTGGCAATTAGTATATATCGAGATGGAGTCTACAAAGCTGTGGCAAGGCTGTCCTATCAGTGAGTTGTCGCCTGAACATATTTGGTGTCCACTCAGCTTCGCCACGGCCTCCCCGTCGTCCTCGACTCCCCACTCTCGCGCCCAGCACACCTCGATAGCCTAATACACGTTGCTGGCTCCGCCGGAGCGCTGCTCGTTATCGTGGTGTGCAAGCCAAGATACCAAGCAGAGTGGCATCGCAGGCTGGAATGGCGCTCCGAAAGTCCCATAATGTGCTTGTGAGAGAGAGAAAGGGGGGAGGGCGATGGAGAGGAGTGGAAGGGAGGGAGAAGTGTGCCAGGATGGATGAGAGAGATAAAAGAAAGGGGTGAGTCAATGACATGTCATCATGAGTGGGATCCACAAATTAAAATTTAACCGATGCCCCTTTATTATAATTAACTTAACCAATCCGTGATATAATTAAATTAGTTATCTTGGATAAAATCTAATTAAATTAGTTAAATATGTATTACATTAAGTATTTGATGAGTATTATTCTTAGCTTCTCTGGAAACAAATCAAACGTTATGTCACAATCACATATTAAAACACTTCTTATATATATCTTCAACTGAAACTGAAACTGATGGTTGAGTGATCTCTGCATATCCTAAACTTTCGATGCATTGTTTATATATAGCTTTCCATGAAATTAGGAAACATCTTGACCTTTCTATATGCTTAATCCTAACCAATTAAAGATTTAACTCCTCTGAAATACTCATAATCTCAACAATAGTACTAGGAACATAGACCAATTCCCTCGTGAACCCACAGTTCCAGCTTCCATTTTCAGCTCATTTATACAAGTCATCCTTTTTGCAAGTTGCTTCTCTTTGAAGATTATTGATCCAGCCATCAACCTCAAATCTAACCCATATGTCAATTTAATATAAGAGTTCGATCACTAATTTGGGTAGATTAAGCAAATTAGTTAAATTAGTTATTTGTAACAAATATGAATTTATTTTTCTAAAGTACCCTCTTTCATCTTAATATATTTAAATATAACCTCTTGATGAATGCAATTAATAAAAAGACTTTAGGAAAAACATTGTAAATTTGGGAGACAAATTAAAGTAGATTGAGATCTTCTATATTTATTACATTAATTAAAGGCCCACCAAAACATTTATATGTATATAAATCCTTTGCCAAGACAATCTCCTTAAAAATTTTGCTGAACTATGATCCAAGAATTTACTATTTTTCAGCTTTAGTTATATATTGTTTGATCGGTTTAGGTCAATTCAGAAGAACCTAACGTTTCTAGTAATAATTCCTCTTGAGAACGAAGTGTATCTAATTTTCATATTATTTGAAGCAACACACATGCATATAGTTGGAGTATAGGCAGTTGATTGTTGGGATGGAACGGACATACATAATAATGAGAAAAGCCAGTCATCAGTATATATATAATGGGCAAAGAGAGAGTAGAATGTAGGGAAGGAAACAGATGAAAAGGGCATACTCCATAAACAAAGGAAAGAAGCTATAAGGCAGCAACTCAATGTTACAGCTTGGCAGATAACAGGATCATAATTATTCTTATTGGAGGGATTGATGAGCACGTAGTGAGGAAAGGGAAAGCAAAACATGAAAGAATGAGGAAGCTCTACAGGGAGGGGCTATATATAAATAATTCTTATTCAAGGGCTTGGAAAGCGACCGAACCTGCAAAAATCTATCAATATCAAATTCCTATTGTGGCTGTAATAAAATTTAGATATGGATGAACAGGGACCTAGATAGATGGTGGAGTCAGAAGGGATACTATAGATATATATATATATATACACCCACACCACCAGTTGTGTATGTGCATGAAAGAGAATGGAAATGGGAAAATAGAGGGAAGCAGTGAATAAAGTTGCTTTTAACGGCAATGCATTTAATTAGGTTGAGGAGGTGTCCCCATTTTGTTATACATTAGGGTCCCACGATTCTATCTCTGTTTGCTGGCATACCAGCTTGTTTCTTAGGTCATCAACCACTATCTCCTTTTCCTTTACATTCATTCACATCATAATAATATCACCTTAATTTGTCCCCTCCCTATTCCCACTAGCTACCTCCTCCAATATAATCCAAAATTAATAAGGGTATCTTTTAGAAGGCGCTATTAGTGTTTTTTTTATAAGGTCATTTGATAGCTACTGTAACATTAACAAATCCTGTCCTACCAGGTTCTAGGAAGGTAGGCTGTGTGGAAGGCACCGCTTTGGAACTTTATGTAGATTGTTAATCTTTTTATTGACTGTTCTTTTCGATCTTTCTTCGTATTTTTTTAAAAAACTCAATACTTTCTTGTCTATGTACCCTCCTCATCAATCAACATTCTTTTTACACATATAAACAACCTTAAATGATTTTATACCATTTTCTACCATTTTTTATTCAACAGTCTAACATGATCATTTGAAATATTATCTTTTCTTGTATGAACATTCATCCACTTCAATTTCTTCATCTTTGTACCCCAACTTTATGCTCTTAAATTGCCCTTTTAAAAGGTTAACATTCACTACCATGTAGCATTGTTGTTTTATAATAGCAGTTTGATAAAAAAAATTAAACCTTTTAGGAATTTTCATATAACACACTTCTGTAACTTTTTTCCACTTAAACTGCCCCATCTTGTATTTTATGTGACAAGGGTAGTTGAATTTAGTAAAGTTAATAAAGATGAAATCAAAAATCGCTCGAATTTGATGACATATTTAATGTTAGTAATCATCTTTATTGGTACATATGAAGTAGCTAGTTAAAATATTTAAAATCAAAATGGAGTAAATGTATACATGTCCATTTTGTTATCTGCCTTCTATTTGCCTTTACGATTAATTCTATGGTGTATTCCTTCTTGTGAGTATTACGTGAATTTTCAATGTACTATTATACTAGTGCAAAGATTTTTTTTTGTTGATTGACTACATATCATGCATTAAATAAAATAATTCATCATGTCAAGTGAGATGATTATGATTTTGAAACTTGTGCCAATCGATAATATTATACTGCAATATGAAGGATGACAGGTTGAAATAGACTGTAAATTTGTTTTTTAATAAAAAAGCTATGGACCCCACTAATATAAATTCAAATCCAGTATCATTGTATATTCATTGGGCAATACGTCTCCGATCCCTCTCTAATTTCTTGACACATTCTTTAAATGATAAGATTAATTGACAAATTTCTTTTGAATACTTTCTCATTACTCCTATATATGTATAGTATTACTAGAGTGTGTATATATATATGTCCTGATCATGAACAATAAGTATTGTCTCAAATTTTGTGAGAATGTTTAGAAAAAAATGTGTCTTATTTTGTACAGATATATAACTCAATTCAATAGTCATATCCCAAAGTATATTTGCAGGCTGTTTCAATGCATTGAAATTTACCAATGCAGGATAATTTCTCGTAGTACGTGGAGGTTGAATTACCAACACAGTATAAACGGGCAATATATATAACACTTTACATCTTTTGTTTGATGGTAGGACCAATGTATGATTCAAAGAAAATATTCTTGAAGACAACAGTACATTGAAAAAATATTTTAGGAATTAATTTAAACAATTTTTGGCAGAAACCAGTATATGTACAATTTCTCTTAAAGACTACATAGTTAATATGTATTTAATGATAAACAAAACAGCAGTGAATTGAAGCAGTACTCAAAATCACATCATAATATGTATTAAACATGGCGCGCGCGCATATATATATATATGAGGATTGTAATACCAATCTTAGTGCTTGTTTGAGAACACCGTTTTCTCAACAGTACACGTAAGTCAAGGTAAAACCATCTCAAAATTTGTAAAAACCATTTTGAAATCCATAAAAAATATATTGAAATTCGTAAAACCATATGAAAATCCGTAAAATACTTCAGAATCTGTAAACTCCTTTCTCCTAACGGAATTCCCAAATACACCGCTAATCTTTAAGATCTATTGAAGTGATACAAACATCTATAATTGGATTAAGCCTGATATAAATCACTTTTAGTTTTATATTCTTTATTATTCTTGTTCAAGTCCTTAGTCTTACTCTTCAGCTCTCAAGAATCTCTACATGTAAGAAGAGTGATCCAAACACAAGCAAACTCGGAAGAATCTGAAACCAGAGCAGTTAAGTATTTATATTTGTATAAGCTAAATGCGATCGAATGGGAAAATTAATATAGCATTTTTTTCCTGCATAATAATTAAAGCTTCTGGCAATCCGGGAGTAATTTGAAGACAGACTTCTTAAAGAATTCCACAAAATATAAGTAGTACATTAATTAATCAGGGTTGCTGCCAATTGCATGCCTGCTGCATTGTGTGTGTGTGTGTCATAATATATGTTTAATTAATGAAAAGAGATTAAATATATTGACAGATGGCCATTATTAATGACGCATATTGACGAAGGTAATATAGAAAAAGAAGTCTAGCTATATATATAGTAGCTGCTATGTATTAAAGTGTGTATAGGAATATATATAGATATATAGTACAGCTGTACATGCATGCATGCTTTGTTCAAAGTTAAGCTATTGAGCCCTATTAATTAGTAGACTACTTTAGGGCATGTGATGCTGCACAAATTTGAAGACCCAAAAGGAGCCCTTTTGCTGTAAAGAACAAAATAGTAATCAAATCCCTTCCTTCTCTAACTATTTTTTTTTTCCTTTTTAACCCAATTCTTCATTGTATTCCTCTAAATCTAAGTTTTGGATTTTCTACGTTTCATGTTTGTCATTCGAAGTCGGTTACTTGAGAAATCTTATCTATATGTTCTGATCTGATGGCTAGTATCATGCCACATCATTTGTTTTCACTTAGATTGATTTTGTCGGTTTCACGCAGGGTTTGTTTGGTACGGGGGATTAGAAGGGAGGGGGAAGGAAAATTTTATGAATTAAATTTAAAAAATGGGAGAAGTGAGGTTATTAAATTTAAAGGAAAGTATATATGTAAAAAGGGTAAAAATATAATTTAAAACTTTTTTGTAACCCCACTTCTTCAATTTTTTCAAATCCAACTCATAAAAAATGTTCCTCTCTTCGAAATCCCTCGTACCAAATAACTCCTTAGTACATACATCATATCCTCCTGATTATCTTACATTGAGGGCCTACAAATTAGCCTCATTAATCCAAAATTATATTCGTGTCATTTGTTTGGATAATTGGCAGCTAGCTAGCCGTGTAAAATAATATATTTCAGGCCATAGGATAACTAACTATGCCAGTTAAATAAACTAAATATACACTTATATATAATCGTTGTTAAGAAAGTTAATGTGTATATAATTAATATCAGGAAATGTAATTTTCAGGTTAGGTTTATGCAGTTAAGTACTTAAATTTATGGTATGAAATGTCCGCACATAGCTCTATGTATATGAAGAGGTTTTTAGGAATAAGATGTGTTCTGTCTCTAGTTATAAGGATCATTAGGGTGTGTGTAAGTGAAAATACTCAGAACAGGCTAATAAAGATTAAGATCCTTTTAATTTTTTAGGCTTTGTTTTTTAAAAAAATGTTTGCACTGGGATTCAAGGTTATATATATATATAGGCTAAAGTATACTTTTAGTCCTCTATGTTTGGGTCAGGTTTCACTTTAGTCCTTTAAGTACACTTTTAGTCCCTCAAACTTAACGCCGTTAGTCTCTCCTAATGGAAATTGCTGATTCATCAAACTTAACGCCACTATTTTAGATAGTTTTTTATTTTACACAATTTAAAATATCAAATTTATTATATTATTAAGTTATAATTAAAATGTAAGTATGATTTGTGAACGTTTTATTGCACAGTTATCGATTAAATTTGATGAGTCAGCATTTTCCGTTAAGAGAAACTAACGGCGT
>JANTPZ010001918.1:0-66839 GCA_025593235.1 Vachellia pachyceras | reverse complement strand
CTTCTGTTTCTTGGCTGTTTTCTGGAGCATGTCAATATGCTGTTTGTCAGCATTTTCTGGGGATTGAAATATTTCTGCCGGTTCCTTGTGGGGCTTAGCATTTTAATTGTTAATTTTTTTCTTAAAATATTCTGCTCCCCTGTTCTTGACATCTAGTTGAACCTAAAATCAATCTTGAACCTGTATACTTAACTACTTTGTGCAACTACTATTCCGTGATTACTTTCTCATGCATTGCAATTTTGTGGTTGTCAGCATTTTTCTGGGGGATGAGAATGCTTTTACTATTCCTTGTGGGATCTGGCACTTGTCTTGTTGAGTATTTTATTCCTTTTCATTGGCTCCATCCCAAGCATTCGCCAAACCCAAATTGACTTCGTGCATATATCTTACTTCACCCCTAATTCATGGGACTACTTCCATTTATTGAATGCTTTAGTTTTCAGGACATGAGATTGTGTTGACAATTTCTTGAGCGGCCTAGTATCCTTCTTGTTTTTTCATTTATTTTATTTTTTCATTCCATTTTCAGCCTTGGCCTTGTCTGAACATGTGCATGTCAAACCGGCAATTAACTTTGTCCATTGATCGGACTTACTCTGTGGATTAACAAGTAACTTCACCTCTGGCAAGTGATAACTGTACTTGTCATTTTTTTAAAACACGTAATTAACTCTCACCCTAATTGCCATTGTTGTTGTTGTTGTTGACACTTGATTTATTTTGTATGAAAATTATAACTTTTACTCATGGTTTCCTTGCTCTAAGATAATTAATTAATGATTTCCTATGATTCCATGTTCATTATTTTCAGTGTGTCTGTAATTGTAGTTTTTGTCAAAAATGGGCGTAAAATTAAAATTGTGGATTGATGAAGGGTAGAATGCATGTTCGTTAGCAGCTTTGTATGATGGTGTTTGTATTTTGGGTATATTTAAGACTTTGCGGATAATGTCGTTCTGTGCATTTTATTTGGTTTCTAGGACACAATTTGCGTTTGTGCTTTTTTTTGGGGGGGGGGATATTGTGTTGAGTCATGATGATCAAAATGAAGAATTATTTTCACTGTACTGTTTTGGTTTTTGTTTTTTCAAATATCTGGACTGTGAAATAATCATGTGGGTTAATTGTTAAAGGTACAAATGATGAATTTAGATCAAGGGGGAAAATGCTATGCATCATATCATGCCTAGGGTTTTTTTGCCATGGTATCATGCCCACTAAAGGAATTGCATTATGCGTGAAAGGAAGCAAGTTTTGTAGCCTTTTAATGAAAGCATTCCAAATGTGTTTATGTGAGTGGATATACCAAAACATTGGTTTATTCGAGCTTCCTTTTTTACTTTTTTCTTAAAAAAAATAAAACTTTTCCTGCCTTTTAACTTTGAATCAGGCTTCTTATCACCAGTTACTTCACTATACAATGTTATCTCATTTTATGATAGTTGTGTCTTTAGTAATCTTATAGATCCAAGGGAAAACATACCTAATTTGGTATCTATGTGGCTGACTTGACTCTAGCCATGGATGATATTCAGTGACAATTCGAGAAGGGGGAGAGGGTGGGGTGGTAAGGGAGGGGTCCTTGATTCCTCATCATTTTACTTTTTCTTAGTAGGATGGAAAATAGAAATGCCCCCTCTTAGGGATGGAGGAAAAGGGGGGGTGGCAATGGGGTATTACAGAGTTTGAGCAATGGAAGCTTTAGCCATGATGAAAGTGAAGTGGGATAGCAGGGTGAAAATTCAGGAACTGATGGTTTCAGAAACTTTGAGGCTGAAAGGCATAAACATCAAACAAGAAGAGGAATGGACTAGAGCTTGAGAGAGGGTTATAGAACCAGAGAAAGGAAGAGCAATTAACGCTGAAACTGAGGTGAAATAGTGAGTACTCTGAAGGAAACTAAGAACCACTCTTCTGAGATCATGAAAAAAAAATACTGTCCATTTTTTACCAAAAAAAGTCCATTTTAGATTTATTACGGGTGATCTTTTGCCAATAAAAGGTGATGGTCCATGGATTCTATTCTTTACCTGGAAACTTTTCTTTGAGGCCTTGATTCCAACCTATTAAAACTCCTCTCAAATTTATTGGAAGCTTAATCGAGCAGGACTTCTGTTTGGATTGTGGTATTTGATTGATTCAACACAACTGACCAATTACTAAGACTTGAGAGTTAATGGAAATTTATTTCTCTTGGATAAGTTTGAACTTTAGCCTCAGAGACCCTAATGGCTTTCCCATGGAAAATATTCAAGCTTACATTTACTTTTATGTGTTCTGCTGTGGTGGGTACCACACTAAACTGGAACCATGGTGGCTTCATGTAGCATTCTTCAGATTCTACTACTACATGGCAGGCGGTATAATTTCAAAAACTACTTTCATATGTGATCTGCTATAGAAGTTTGCAGACTTGTAATCTTAGGTATTGCTATTCGGCTATGAGGACATTTTAAATCTTGAAAACTCTTGTGAGCAAGATATATGTTCATGAAATTTGGAGGTATCCATAATTGGTTTGAGCAGAGAAAAAAGGAGGAAAATGTTTTTTTTGGAGAGTATGCAATGATTGAAATTGAAATAGGAGAAAAATTAAAGAACAAATAGGAGTTTGCCTTTATAATTCCTTTGGGTTCCTTGAAATGAGGCTTTTAAGCGGATGTAGTTGGATAATCAAGGAGGGAATATGTTTATATCAATGAGTTTCAGTTTAGACCATTCTAAGTAAGGCTTATGTGGACTTAAGGAAGAGTGGGCATCTCGAAGGCTTACAATAACTTAATGGGAAAAAATCATGGAGTGGATTTGAGAGATAATTGTTTAATAATTTCTTCATATTTTGTTATATTTATGTAAAGGCATCTGTCATTGGTGATTTGCCTGGATTTTGCTAGTTTAATTCCATTTATTTTCGTATCAGTCTTGAAGTGTTGTTGGGTTCCCAATGGAGGACAAGAATCAAGAGATGAAATGTAGAGGAGACTTGGAAGAGATGAAAGAAACTATGAAGGGTATTCTGATGTGCTTGACGAAGATGGCAGGAAGTAAAAAGAATTGTGAAGTGGAAGTCAAGTGGGCAGATGACTAAATAAAAGAGTTAGGGATCATTAAGGAGTATTCTCTTGAGATGGATAACAACTACTTTTCACCCTGATGGCAAGGGGACGCTTTGAAGGCTGGGTAACACCTTGAATAGTGTGGGAGTGAGAGGAATGTTGGTTGTGAGAAGGGTGCTTGACCTTGACCGCTAAGAGGGTCCGTGTGTCATTATCAGAGGGGATGGATTTTGATAATTTCTGTTATAAAGAAGGCTTGCAATAACTGAAGGATGTGAGCATTGGTTAATGGGAAAAAAAACTTGTGCTGTGGCTTTGGGAGATAGCTAGCATCTCAAAGACCTAGTACTGTTGAATCTTTCTGCATATTTTCCTTGTTTGTGTAAAAGCTTCTCTGCTACTGCAGTGATTTGCTTCTTTTTTTCCCCTGTTAACAACACTATGCTGGCTTACTTAAAATCATAATAAATGATTTTTAGTCAATTGTCGAGATTGAAAGAGTCCATTCAAATGCAATATTTCTTATCGAAATATCCAATTTCTGAAAGAAATATTGCATTTCAGAAACCAAAAAATTAAAGAATTTTAATTAAAAAAAGCCAACTCAAACGAAGTGAGCAATAGTATCTTTTTGTTTCATTTTTTGGAGTATTGTTTGGTTCCCATCGTATACTTTGGAGAAGATCATATTTTCTATTTTTCTATGTGCCAATAATCCATTCTTGTTTTGAAGTGAAATTTTCTAGGGAACAACAAAGAATTTTACATTTTTGGGTTCTGAGTTTCTTGTTGATTCGATATGCAAAATTTTCGTGTACTTAAAGTTGGAAAATTCTGAGAAGCAGTGTTTAAACTCACTTGGATTTATGCAATGAAATTTGATTTGATATTGACTTGGTTCTGCTGGCAGGTAGCTGAGCGGGCTTTATTTCTATGGAACAATGATCATATTAGGAATTTGATCACACAAAACAGCCAGGTGATATTGCCTATAATCTTCCCTGCTTTGGAGAAAAACACACGGGGTCATTGGAACCAAGCAGTTCAGAGTTTGACCCTTAACGTGAGAAAAATATTCTCAGATTCCGATCAAGGGCTTTTCGATGAGTGCTTGATGAAATTCCAACAAGATGAAATGAAGGAGAGGGAAAAACTGGAGAAGAGAGAATCCATGTGGAAGAAATTGGAAGACATGGCAGTGGCTAAGGTTGTGAGTAACGAGGCTGTCCTGGTTTCAAGGTTTGCGTCTTCTGTTGCCATCACTTCAAGCGCAAAGCAATGAGCAACTACTGGAAGCTGATAGGTACTGGAGATGCAAATTGCAAGTCCTGACCCCATTTTGAAGAACCAAAGTGAAAATGTATCCATCCATTATCTGTCATGTATAATTTTGCTGAAATAGAAGCCTGGGAATGAGTCTTTTGTGAAGGAGGTTTCTCCTCTTTACCCGGGCTTTTGATATTCAGCTCCTTCCTTTGTGCTCTTCATTCATGGGGTGTATAATATTGTACCATAAAGGATCTGGTTTATAATTGACAGTGCTTGATTAGATTTCTACTTTTGGCATTGTGTAGTGATACAAAAAGGCAATCGTTTTCCTTATTCCCTTTCTATACTTTTGAGGGTAATTCCATAACCTTGTGGCTTTCTGCTGCTGAAGATTTCATTCTCTCGTGTACTCATTTGCATGGAACTCTGACGAGGGAACCTAAATCGTGTTCTGAGATACAGAAACAGAGATAGGTAGATAGATATAGAACGAACACACACACACACACACACACACATGAACAGTCTTCCATTGCAGAGGGTCCCTTCAAGCAGATGGTGTGTAAAATTTATTGGAAGTAAAAATGTGGATATTCCAGCAATTAAAAAATGGTTCACACAAAATCCCATATTCTAATGTGTTGGAGACCATGAATACAGTGTCTTATTCAACTAGAGGCCGAGAATATAGGCTTGCTTAGCCACTTCAACCAGTGAAAAATTGATTAAGCAACTTATATATATCCTCAAGTTTTTACAAGCTGAAGCCGAGTTGCAACAAAGTGGTCAATCTAACCCTTCATCAATATCTTTATCCAATGAATCAGATGATGCCTCGGAAAAATATCTAGATAGCTATTTTGGTCTATGATATAGGATTCAGTGGAGATTTGATATAAAGAAGCCAGAATCTTCATTGTTAAAGACAAAAGACTAATAACGTCAATCAAAATCATTGCAAGTTGCATCGAATGTCACAGTAGCAGTTACTGCAGTTCACGTGAACTTCTGTAAATTTGCTGTCATGTCGGCAACATGGGTTTTGTAAGCATATAGCAATCCGAGTCAATGTCAAGTATTCAAAAATTTTAGACAGCATTCTTTTCAAGTTTTCTCTGTAAGCACTTTTCTCTTCAAAACTTTGTATCTTCTGTTACTATATTTTCTGTATTTATCTTATTTTCTATTCTTTTGAAATTTGCTCATATGTATCTTGCGTTGCATGCACTAACGACTCCGTGTCGGTCCTTGCTAATTGGCCTTTCCCAAGACGCATTCTTGGGGAAGGGAGACATCATTCTATTTGATCATTTCAGGAACCATAACATTTGCTTTTGTAGCATCTATTAGGAAAAGACATGTTTCATTTTCTCTTTTGTAAGTCTGAACATGAGAAGCATGCATGCATACATACATACTATATTTGTTCTAGGCCATGTCAGTTATTAACAAACTCGATGCTGACACTGTAATTTACATCTGGATGCTTTTGTAACGAGATGTATTTACTTTTTTGTTTGTACTGAAGGCCATTGTGAGGCATAGGTTTGACCAACTATCCTCTTTATATGTGGCTTATTGTTCGTCAGTTTCCAAATGTGTACGATTAGCTTTAAACTAGATATGCTCTGCTGATTTCTCAGAAGTTATTTACATCAACATGCGATGTAGCACTCAGAATACTGTCTTGGTGTGGTCACATAATGGAGTGAAAACGCATCAGAGCAGGTCGTGCTTTACCCTCAATAGGTAATCCTGTTATGTAACGAATTGACCAAACTTGTGTGTTATAGGTGTTTTTTTTTTTTCAAGCTAAAGCTTGGCCTATTCAAAGGCATTGCTTGACTTATTCAATTAAAAAGCATAAATTTTTAAAAGTTTTATAAACTGACAAACAGGCCACATGTCTAGGCCTTTAAACATGTCGAGTTTAAACAGGTGAAAAGTATATAAATCAATCAAGATTATCCTAAAAAACCTAGTGTAGAGAAAATGAATTAACTATTAATTATTACATTATAATATAAAAGCATAATATTATAAATATTTTTTCTCGTAACAAAGGGCCTAGACTAGCCTAACAAGTCTAATAGGATTTTCAGTGAGTTTAGGATTAGCTGTTAAGCGAAATAGTCCTTCTAAAAGGTTTAAACCTGTACCTATTTTTAAATAAGGCGTGTCAAATTTGACCAAATGTAAACCCAGCCATAGGTTTTAATCAGGCCATCCGTTCTCGCCTTAGGGTGTGTTTGGTTGGAGGGAAAGGAGAGGAAGGGGAAGTTAAATGATACCCTCCCCTTGTTTGGTTTGAATTTTTTTGGAGGGAAGGGAATAAAAATAACCTTCTCTCCCCTCCCCTTCCTCTCTTTTTGTTCCCTCCAATTTGGGGGGTTTTGGAGAGAGCCAAAAGTCATGGACTAAAATGTCCCTACTATATTTTGCTTATTCCACCCAATACCCTCATTTCTTACCCTATTTAATTAATATATGGTAATAAAATAAAAATAAATGAAAATATATTGTAATAAATTTATATTATTATAAAAGTGATTAAAAAATTATATAATTGTGATTAAGAATATATTATAAAAAATTAAATATTTTAAAAATATATTTTTAAAAGTAAAATAATAATTACAAGCATATTTTTATAAAAATATATTAATATAAAAATAATTTACGATGTAAATATATTATTATAAATAAAATATATTATTAAACTTAAAATAAAAATATAATTATGGATAGAAATCTTCTTCCATTTCAAAATATAATTTTTTATTTATTATAAATAAAAGTATTACTCAATTAATTAGTAGGTTGAATATATTATTCCTTAAATTAATTAGAAATAAAAATTACATAATTATTGTTAAGAGTATATAATACATATTAATTAAAAATATGAACTACCATATAAGGGTATAATGGTAAATTAATCATTACCTCCCCTCCCTCCCTCCTTTAAATCAAACACAAAACTCATTTCTTCCCCTCCCCTTCAACATAACCAAACAGGGTAATATTAAACCCTTCCATCCCTTATCCTCCCCTCGTATCCATCCCCTCCCTTTCCCCTCCATCAAACCAAACATAGCCTTAGTTGTAATCATCATATCGAAATATCTAATTTTAAGGCCTCTCTCTCTCTCACACACACATCTCTCTCTTAGACTTTTTTGACTCTTCTCTATTTGACAAATTCACTTTATCATGTGTTCGTTCTTTCTCTTGTGCTATTATGTAAAATTTGTTGTTTTAATAATGTATTATATTGTTATTTCACCCAAAAAAAAACAAGAATATGATTCTCTCTATCTTCTGCATGCCATAAGTCTTCGTCCTTTCGTAGCACCAACCTATTGTGCCTCCTTTGTTTTTTCAGTAATGTCTTTCTTTCAATGAAAGCCCCATAATCAATTAAGAAAACATCTTTTGTGCTTGATAATGCAAGACTCCTCAAGTATAACACAAACATTAATCCTTCAGGGAGTGAAACTTTTATGTTTCTTAAATTTGTATTTTTCTTTCCTTTTATACTTCTCAAACTAAGGAATTAATATTTTGGATAATATATGTTGATTATTTCATCTCTTTGTTCATTTTTTTGGATAACTTAATAAATGTTCTTTCTTTTCAAATATACTAATATATTTATGTTAACATATTTTAAGTGATTTTATCAATGTAATCAAACCCGGACCGGACCAGAAATCGGCGAACCGGCCTCTGGTCCAGTCCGATTTGTTAAAAAATCCCCTGGTTGGGGGTCAACCCGGTCAAACCGGCCGATTTGCTGGGTCGACCCGGTTGACTTTTCTTTTCTTTTAAATTATTTTATAAAAAAATTAAATACTTAATTTTAAAAATTTAAAAGGTAAAAACATTAAAAAAAATAAAATAATTTCCCTGCATATGCTTACTGTTGTGTTTGTATCTAGTTATCTACTCATCTTTTTAATTATTTTTTAGAAAAAGGATGAATTTTTTAAATTTGGAAGTTAAAAAATAAAAAGAGAAGCTTTTATCATATTTATATGTTGATATTTTCTTATGATGAATATTTTAAAACTATAAATAATGTTAGATAATAGATAACATACAAGTATATGATTGATTTAGTAATTATTATTTTGTTAGTAATGTAATTTACTACTTAATTTTTATAATTTTTAATTTTGGATATTTTGATTGTGCCAATGTATGTTAAGATTTATTTTTTTTAATTTTTTTATCCCTCACCGGTCTGACCCCCGGTTTGACTCCGGTCGGACCCACTGATCCTTAACCCGCTACCTTATCCGGTTCAGTCACCGGTCCGGTTTTGATAACCTTGAATTTTATACTGTGATATATACATATCAGCTTTGTCTCCTAAGATTAAAAAAAAAACTTTTTCAAGATGATCTAAACAGCTATACCATATTTAAGAACCGCAGCTGTATAACCTTCTATTCTGTTATTCGCGTTAATATTTTTTAATTATAAAAGACCTAGAAACTCTGTTCATTGCACAGGGCATCAAGCTATATTAGCTATTCTTTATTTTACTTTTTCATAAAAGTATCATTACTATTTGAGGAGTAAAGTAGCAAAGAAGTGCTTAACTGGAAAGATGAGGACACTTGGAACAATGTCATGCATATTGTATTTTGATTGATAAGAAGTATGAGATATAAAAAAAAAAATATTAAGATCATAGTAAGTACTGAGAGAATTTGTTTATAAGAAAAAGAAACTCTACTTAATCAAAACTTACTAATAGGTCAACCTAATTGGTAGACACAGATTTGATTTTTGCTGCAAAGTTTATAAATAGAATATTTCGTATGACAAACTCAAAATAATGTTATAATAGACCACAAATATTTGTCAGCCTTTTCATTTGTCCAGTAAACCATTCATTGAAAACAAAATCAAAGATCATCCCCATAGGCTCTGAAACTATAACGTTCTTGGTATGGACCATTGAACCAGAGGTCAGCCTCAAACCATTTGGGGTACCTAACAAGGTCACCTGCCATAAACTGCATAAACTTCTTGCTACCTTCAGGCACAACCCTAACTTCCCCTTCTTCTATGTACACCAGTTGGTCCACCTGCCAGTCCCACGGCAACCGGCACTTGCCAGTCTTCCACACCGACCATCTGGACACTCCG
Source organism: Vachellia pachyceras (assembly GCA_025593235.1). NCBI lineage: Eukaryota > Viridiplantae > Streptophyta > Magnoliopsida > Fabales > Fabaceae > Vachellia > Vachellia pachyceras. The sequence goes on along the minus strand of JANTPZ010001918.1, from coordinate 57,351 downwards.
AGCTCTGCAAGTCTCTCGGGAGACACGTTCCTTTCCACCCTCACTTTGTACAGCTCCTCCAATGGCTTATCCACTCTCAGGGTGGCCTTTATGTGACATCTTTTGATACCACAGTTACCTAACTTTCTGTTCACAGGAAAATAAGTGGAGGTTGGATTTGTAAACACACTTGCCATGTCTGCTTTAGATTATAGATGTCTGTTCCCTTGCAAAACAGCTCAAATCTGGAATAAGATCAACAGAGAATGAGTTTTATCACACTGAAGGGCCAAACTTTTGATTTGATGCCAGAGAGCATTTTTCATTTAAAAGCTTCCAGTGAAGCTTTTCATGAAATGTAATGTAATAAAGTACAATTTCGACTTCGGATCATCAATGAAATTAAAAAAAAAAACAAAGAACTGAACCACTCGTTCAGAGTACAAAAGCATGAATTGCTATTACAAATGATAATGCACACAAGACCGAGCACACTATTGAATATGAGAGTTATTAAGCTTCTTTTTCTATATGCTTTTCTCTATCTGATATGAAAGGAACCAGGCATTGATTCAAGAAATGGCTGTTGGGACTAGCCAGTATAAACAGATTGAACAATCACATAAGCAAAAGTTGAAGCTAGTAAATTACAAGAGACTGCCTAAATTTCCTCAGTCTTGGACAGGAAAATGATAGTTGGCATCTAAACAGAGACTACATGTATTCCTAACAATTTTTAATCTTTAATGAAAAAGAAATCTTGATCATCTAAATCAATTGCAAATGACAAAGATTTCCTTAAAATAAGTAATTTTTTCAATATTAAAAGAAGAGAATACAAACTCACCAGCGCTATAAACAGGTTCAGAAATAACATAAAAGAGGCTAGAACCTAGTAATTTTCTGAGAATTTAGGAAGTTATGGATAAGGCTAGAATCATATCAGTTAATATACCAGTTTTATCTATTTTACAATACGAAGGGAAAAACAATTGGCAAGGCAGGATTTAGGAAGTTATGGATAAGGCTCCTATGTACTGTAATCAAATTCACTTTTCTATGAATTGAGATAGAGAAAGCATGACATCCCCTCCAAGCAAAAGCATTTTGGACTTGAACAGAACACTAGCTCCACACACCTTGTGCTGATAATTAAAATTACGGCAATGTGAAGCAGCAAATATCAAATTCTCAACTACTTAGTCTTGATGATAGAAACTCTGATATCACTTCAATTTACTGAATCCATTAATTTTGATTGCAAAAAATAACACAAATAATTATACCATAGCCTTTAGCTGATTTTAAGGGCAAATGCTAATGCCGGGACTCCTACAACATCAATTATTAGCTAAATGGTTTTCTTAATAATACCAAGGGCTTGCCCATAGAGAGACTCTAACTAAACATGCATTCTTGATCGTATAACATAAATTAACCACTTGTTCACTGTTTTTGCGCAGTGAAATTTGCCCTAACTTCATCTTCATCCAAAGCTTATCATTATTCACGACCACAGCTTATTTCAGAAAAATAGTTGAAATAAGAATACACTTGATAAGGTCCTATGGCACGGTGAAACTAAAATTTTCAGCCAATGGAAAAAAATGAGGAAGATTAATTTATAGTTCGCCAACATGCGAGGACCTAGTAAAGCAGTTGAGTAAGAGCACCAAGGAAAAGCATATTCTCAAGGTAATTGGTAGCCTAGAAATAAATAGCAGAATACTTCAAAGCTTCCAACAAAATTAATACCCAAAAACAAAGAAAGAAAAACAAGGACAGAGCAATGAAAGACAAAAGCGTACGAGTAAGAAGGAGAAAAAAAACACCAAAAAAATGATGCGAAGTTTGCGTCTTGACCAATTACCACTGTGAAATGCCCAAAGAAGGAAGAAGATTTGAGAATGACGAGCAATTGCTAAACCCTCAAGAGCGAACGAGAGGTTTATCCATATGCAAAGAGAACCTGTTAAATTTTATACTAATCCACCGGGAACCGGAACTACCAGTCACTTCTCATTTTTATCTGCAAAGGATAAAAATTTAGACAGTTTTTAACCGTTAAACGTGTCTGTTTCAGGTGCGCAATTTTCTTGCCTGAAATGATATAAAGCTGTGGTAGAGAAAACACGAAGAGCAAGAACTTGAGAGCCAATCGATTAAAGTTCGATTACTCTCATTTTTCAAATAAGATAGAGAGAGAGATTTGGAATATGGTATTGCTTCATCTTAAACCTATCGATGGCGTGTTACAGTTCGGTGTGGCTAGTTCCTTGGTGCAGAAAAATTGCAGAAGAGAAGGAAGATCTCAGCGATGGAGAGCACAAGCAGTTCCATCTAGAACGCAGGTTCCCATTTTGAGTTTTTGTTTTTTTAATTCAATTTTTCAATTTCCATCCATTTTTTCAATTTCCATATTACACTGCACTTCGTGCACTTTGCTCAGAGGCGTTCTTTCGAGTTTCCGTTGATAATCTGCCATCGGCAACTGATGGACATTGCAGCCATATTACGGTCAGGGGTCAAAACTCAAAAGTAGGAATACTTCGAAAGAAATTAAAAATTGGAGAGATAAAGTGAATGAACCGAGATCTTCAATTTTTTTTATTAGGCAAAGATAATCATGTTCATTAAACTCAACCCCAATAAATACATCTTATATTTAATACTAAAGTGATCTCCTTGTTTACCCCAATAAATACATCTTATATTTAATACTAAAGTGATCTCCTTGTTTAGTTCTTATATTAAGTAATGATTATAGTATGTAATATGTAGTTAATATGTAATCCTAAAAGCTAGATAATTAATTAGTAGAAATTTGGCGAACTTGTTAGAGTTAATTATTTATAAGAAATATTTGTTATTTTTTAAAAAATATCTCATTTAATTATTTTTATTGAAAACTATTCTAGATGAAAACCTCAACAAGTGCATTCAACAAGGATGATTTAAAATAAATTAAACAAAGGAGATACAGGAAATTGATCACTTTTACATTTAGAACCACGGTAGACTCCTAAATTAACCTGCTCTATTTAGGACGGAAGGAATAATATAACTTATTACTCAGATATTATTTTGTTTAGTGTTCTGTGAGGCAAAATTAATTATCAAAGTAATTATAGCATTTCACCTTAAAGAGATAATATAATTAATTAATTTTATATAGTTGAACAAAATTTAAGCAATTTTATTTCCGAAAAGCTCATTTCGGCATATCAATTTTATAAGTATTATTAATTATTAATAATATTCTGTAAGTAATAATTTTTTTTGGGGGGGAAAAAGACCTTCAATATGGTTTAATACTTGGATTGAAGTAATTTGTTAGTTAAAGTACATTTTAATCCTTTAAATTTACATCATGTTTAATTTGATCTCTTAAATTTAAAAAGTGCATTTTAGTCCTTTTATTTTAACTCTGTTAATTTTGTTTAACGGAGAATGATGATTAATCAAACTTAAAAAGTGATTATACAGTTAAATGATTACAAAACATAGTTAAATTTTAAAATATAAAATGATTATATTAAATACTTAAAATGTAAGCATATTTTATCAATATTTAATTGTAAGATCTCCGATTTACATTTGATGTGCAGCATTTTCTGTTAAGGTAAAATGACTAAAAGTGTACTTTTAAAACTTAAGGGATCAAATTAAAACTTGATGTGAATTTAAATATCTAAATGTATACTTTAGCCGGTTTACACTTCTTTTAAAACTTTTGTTTGCAAATAAATCAAGATCATTAACACCAAATTGTTCCCTAAAACTTGCCTTTTTAGATTTAATGCAATTTTGTAATTCTCCCTCAACTAACGTTTTAAATTTTTGGACTCTAAATGAAATAAAAAATAATTTCATATTATAAAAATTGTCTAAATTGACTCTCAATAAAAGAAACAAATCAATCTAATATATATACATATCTGTATAAAAACGATTTACAAAATTGGCAAAGACTCGAGACATTATTTTATTGGGAAAATGAGTTATAGGTCCCAAGCAAGGGACTTAACCATCAGATGGTCCCAAAGATTCAAAAAATTATTACAAGGTCCCAAGAGTAGCTGCTGAGGTTGTTATAAAAAAATTATAACAACCTCAGCAGCTACTCTTGGGACCTTGTAATAATTTTTTGAATCTTTGGGACCATGTGATGGTTAAGTCCCTTACTTGGGACCTGAAACTCATTTTCACTATTTTATTTGGCAGCTTTATCTAGCTGCCTCAATTGCTTAAAGTTCTCACCATACTGATTTTAGGTTAAATCTTGCAATTTTGATATCAGATGGCAACCAAACAGCTTGAGTCATAAAATCTCAAACATGGTATTTTTGTTTCATTGATGGACGACTTAGATTTCACAAAACCAAGAATCAAATCAAGATCATGTTAAGAGTGTAAAACAGCAAGAGTCAAATGGCATCATATTATATTTATCTTTAGTTCTAAATATAAGAATTAGATAATCGCTTTAATTCTAAATATAAAACCTTAATTTATTTTCTCCTAAATTTATAATTTTTTGCTTAAAGTATTTATATTGATTACATATAGCAAGGGAGCTTTTCCCAAGGATGGTTACTATACATATGATTAAAAATAGTATTTTAGAGAAATTAACATATATTTATTACAAAGTAACTAACTTAACTAATTTTCTATCTGTAAATCAATTTTCTAACTTTTATATTAAGTACAGAGTGAGATAGTTTTAATGCAAAAAGGACATGCTTTGACTTCCTACTGTGTGGTTGAACATATTTGCTAATTGGGCGATTGTTTGCTCAACATGTTGTCACTGCAGGTTACAAGGATAGATACACTTAGTGAATTTTTATTAGCTCTGTTTTATTTGACTTTTTAGAATTTCAAATTGCATTTTATGGTGTTTGTACAATGCAAAGACTGATACAAAATGCTTTCCCGACCTTTTTTTGAACTTCAGAGGATAATGGAGAGTGTTGCAGTGAGTGGGGAAGTTGGTGGTGCCGGAGGAGCATACTCTTATGAAGCCTTGAAAAGATTAGACCAGTTATGGTCAGGCATATGCTCAACTCAAGCAGGTTCTTATAAGAGTTTCACTTAAATTTCAGTTATTCATATGATTAAAAGGATTCTTTGGGATGTTTTGTAATCTTCAAATCTGTATTAATATAGTTGTGCAAGAACCTCAAAAAGTTGTCTCTACAATTCCGAGCTTGTTTCGCCCATCAGATCTCGCTGGCAAAGAAGAAGACTCATTTGATGTGTTAGTTTGTGGAGGTACTCTAGGAATCTTCATTGCCACCGCCTTGAGTGCCCGAGGTCTTCGAGTTGCCATTGTTGAAAGAAATATGCTAAAAGGGGTATGCTGAAAGTAACTCTATTGTTGAGAAATTCCTGGGATGATTAATTAATTTGTAGTTGTGATATCCATGTAATCTACTTCTCCTGGTAGGGTAAAGGCTTATTGTTGTTGTCATTGATAAATTAATTTGAAGTTGTCTGTGTTGTTTGATTATTAGAGAGAACAAGAATGGAACATATCAAGAAAGGAGCTCTCAGAACTTGTGGAAGTTGGGGTCCTTGAAGAAGATGACATTGAAAGAGCCACAGCAGTTAAATTCAACCCAGTAAATTCCTGCACTTTTTCACTTTTACGCTATTTATAAATTTAGGATTGATCAATTTTGGTAAGTTTTATCTAGTAGCTAATGTATAGAAATCACTTACACACACACACACACACACACACACACACAAACACAAACACACACCCTCCATAATAAGGGATAGGAAAACTGAAGCACACTCTCAAGAAGGTTATAAAGAGTGATCTTTTGGTTACTTATCCAGAGATATGGCCTACAATAGAGGACAATGACGGTGTGTGATCCATGCAGCCAACTCCACCTAGGGGGACAAGGCTTTTTTGTTGTCTATATATACATACACACCACAGTCTCACATAACACAGGCTGAAATTCTATGACATCACAAATGGGAGCTCATGAAGTGCAACAATAGAATCCCAACTTGGTCTATTTCTATGCTAAATAGTCAAAAGCTGAAAACTTTTTAGGTAAAACTTAAAAGAGTAGAGAAGAATGGACTAGGTATGCTTATGATATTTCTATGATTGTTCTATACAATCTTAACTTTTCATCCGTTAGTATTTGTGAAATCATTAACAAGAAGAATGGGCTAGACATTATTATTATACTTGTGTATGTATGGTTCAGATTTTTTAAAAAAAGCTTATGAAATAATTAAATTATGTATAATGCAGTATTTATTGTTGTGACACATTTACGAAAGAAATTTCTGCTATGGCTTCACTAGGTAACCTTTATATGCATTAAAATTATTTTCTAACTGCATTTTATCTATCATGAACGAACCAACCAACCAACTGATTTTGGAGAATAAGCATGAGATTAACGTTCTGGAAACTGAGAACTAAAACTTTATTTCTGATATTAGAATCAGCCCAATAATTTCATGTTGAAAAGTTGGATACCCTGACAAAGACAATGCTGCAAACTTTATCAATTAAATCTGTTGCTTCACTGCTATATTTGTCTTAAAGAGTATGAAATTACCCACTTCCCCCAAGAAAAGCTAACTCACAAGAGGCATAACTAGGCTAAATTTGCCTCGATATTTGCCATCCTTTTGACCTTATCAGGACTTATGCTACTTACTCTTTAAAGTTTTCTTTCTGATTTCTTTCTTTCTTTATAATTTCTTATCTGGAATTTCATGGATTCTGCAGAATAGATGTGGATTTCAAGGAGAAGGTGATATCTGGGTTGAGGATATTCTTAATCTTGGTGTCTCGTGAGTCTCTCTTCCCATAAACTGCAATTCTATCTAGGCTTATCTCATGCATAAGCATTTTCCTTTCACCTAATGCCTACTCTTGACAAAAGAATAATTTTATTAGAAAATTCAGTGTGTTATGATGAAGATCTAGATTTCTTTTTGCTATTTTATCTTAGCAGTTTCCTTTCATGCCATTGCAGACCTGTAAAACTCATAGATATTGTTAAAAAACGATTTGCCTCACTTGGTGGAGTCATCTACGAAGGTTGCGGTGTATCCACCATTAATGTATATGAAGATGCTGCGGTGAGTTTACTTTCTCTTTTATATCTACCCATGTTGTGGTGGATCACTCTCTTGCAACATGACGAATCAAGATTTGAATCTCCACTGGGAGAAATGCCCACATTTAGTACCTAATAGTGCCAAGATTGCCTCAAAGAGAATGATACCTATGCCTATTAAAAAAAAACCTATATAAATCCTTCCAATGATTTTAATTTACCATAAGAGATTGTACTAAGAAGGGGAGTTGCCAAATGTGGGCTATAAAATATCTTCGAGCATTGAAATGGGAGCACTAGAATTTGTTGTAATGATTGAACATGAAAGATGAAATATATCTGATGTAGGTTTGTAACTAGGACAGGACAGAGAGAAGAGAGAGAGAGAGAGAATTGAGAGGGTTAAGAGAGAAAGAACAGAGTAGGTTGTGAGAAACACAGGACCAGAGACTGGATAATGTAACTGTATTATTCACAGCATAATCTGGAAATAGTAGATAGGCACATCTATTTATAGGCAATAACGCTAAGGGCTATTTCCTAATATTCCCCCCACTTAACTTTTATAACCCCTCACTCTGTCATTAACAATATTATTATTACACAACAATATCCAAATGCGAATTGAACAAGCCTTATCCCATTAGATGAAGTCAGGCTACATAGAACATAGATCGCATGATGACATTGAGCTCAATATGAATTAGATACTTGTATAATTTTCCTTTCAGGTCCTAAAACTTTCCAACGGCAAAACATTGTCATCTCGTCTTATAATCGATGCAATGGGGAACTTTTCCCCTGTCGTAAAACAGGTGAGGATCTTAATTGATACAATCAAAATGTAGAATTAATTTAAACCTATTAATTTTTGCGCAAGCATGATTCAAGGAAAAACTTAATTACTGTTGCATGTAAAAAAATGGCCTGAATATCCTCTCCAGTGTCCTGTATAATAATTTTACAGATAAGAGGTGGGAGCAAGCCTGATGGTGTTTGCCTTGTCGTTGGAACCTGTGCTCGTGGCTTTACGGATAATTCAACTAGTGATGTCATATACAGCAGTTCATCAGTAAAAGCAGTTGGAAACTCCAAAGCACAATTTTTCTGGGAGGTAATTTTTTATAATGCTATATTTAGAGTATATTATCATTATATGATTATTTAGAATGATCTTCCTCTGAAAAGTTCACAGGCATTCCCAGCTGGTTCAGGTCCCGTGGATCGTACTACTTACATGTTCACTTATGTAGAACCCCAGCCCAAAGCCCCCAGACTTGAAGAATTGCTAGAAGAGTACTGGGATTTAATGCCAGAATATCAGGTAAGCTTCTTTTTCTTTGTAGTTGCCTATCTTTTTCAAGGGAACCATAATATCGTCTCTAGTAATTTGTTTTTGAGTGGTTGACAAATAATATCACGTCACTTGGGTACCCATCATTGTCCCTATCATTTAATTATAGAACCTCCTACGGTTGAACAGATAGAACCATACTTTGGTCAAGTTGTACTATTCTGCTTCATCATCAGCATGTTTATTACTATTTGCATAAAGCAAGTTATTAAATGAAAGGACTAAAACTATTCTTTCCCGATCAACGTATAAATCTGCAATTCCCATTTTAAGTAACTGAACCAGAATATGGGCAATGCCATTATCATACAACCATTATTTAGTCATTTGCCTTACACCCTTCAAGCCTTTTCAATCTTGTACACCACAAACAATGGGAATTGTAATATGCAATTTTTACATGATAGGGTGTTTCACTTGACAATTTGGAGATACTGAGAGTCATTTATGGCATCTTTCCAACATACCGCAACAGGTAGTTAATTGTACCGGATTAAGTATCATCTAATATTCGTAGGTTTTCATCATTACACATGTTACTTTTTTCCATCCTTCTTAAAGTGCTTGTGTTAATTCTGAACACATGTTAAAACAATGCAGCCAACTGTATCAGGATGCAATTACGTTCTCCAAGTTGCATATTCCATATTTTCTTCAATTATTGCAACTATAACTCAATTGCAACTGCAAGTTAAAACCACTTACCTGCATTATCAGACACTGTTGAAGCCTTTTGATTAGGTTAATTTATAAATTAATATTGAGGTTTTAAGAAGTTTCTAAAATCAAGTTGAAAATTGATTTTTGAATATTTGTTTCAGATTATAATAAGGAATGTTTAGAACTTTATTTGACCGTCCATTCACAGCGAGATGCCCCTTGTGGAAATTGCTATCAATCATAAAACTTGTATATAATATCATTGATAGGATACCAGAGGAGGAATAGGGGAACGGTTGGTTCAGATTAACCAAGTCTTTTATTAGTTATGTATTTATTTATTAATTATGTAATGAGTTAGTTATGCATCAGTTATGGAGTCAGTTACTGAGAAATAAGGGGTATCATGGGGCTGTCCACTAGGTTAGTTAGAGGTAGTCAGTTGTATCTTTTCCTCTATAAATATCCTAGAGTTATTCAAGTTTAGACATGAATTAAATGAATCAGTAATTATTTTGATATTGGAGATTCTTCTTTCCTAGGTTTCTATTATCTTTCAGTAGTGAGATTCTCACTTCTAAAGAGAGTAGAAGAGATCGGTAAGTTTCTAGATCCTAAGAACTTACCAATCACAAACCCCAAACTATCATATAAATCGTGATGTCTCCTTTCTCTGCGGTTTATATTATATCTTAACACGTTCCAATTGACCCATGGGTTTATATTAATGTTTTTTTCTTTCCTGCCAACATTTGTTGTTATTTCTTTCTTATCAAGTAATACTCTTATACATTGATATCTTTTTCATTAATATGTATTAATTTTCTTTGCCATGCTTTTCTTTTTTGTTTGTTATTCTTACTCATAAGGTAATATACTCTTTCACATTGACATCTTCTTCATTGCTATGCTCCACACCATTTTCAATTTTGGTACTTCTTTTTCAAACAATATGAAACCTTACCCTGTTTGGTGTTGTGGAACAACTTGGCAGCCCGCTACCAGCTGCTTTTGATAGAGTTTTGCAGGTAAATGACATTGTGTTTTAACTTCTAAATGCAATCAGCTAGAGCCATCAGTTAATATAAGAAACGAAACTTCATTTTATGTAGTTTGGTGATGCTAGTGGCATACAGTCCCCTGTATCATTTGGTGGTTTTGGAAGCTTGACCAGGCACCTTGGAAGATTGTCAGAAGGTATGAACTTTTTCTTCCCAATTAATTAGTTACTTAATAATCCTGTGTTCTCGACCAAGTGGAAGCAATTTTCAATGTTTTGGTGCAAAGTTTTTCCTTGTTTGCTGTATCGTAATGGTGAAATTATTCACCTGTTAGTTTTCTTTTGCTTGACTGTACATTATTAAACTTGTGTCTATATATTCTGAGGCTAGAACAATATTGCTAAAAAAGTTTGGGGCAAAAACCTTTACTCTCTAAGCCTTGAAAGGGATTAGTCTTAAGCTCAAAGTAGCTTCGGGACACCCTTGGTGACCCTCAGGAAAAAAAAAATCGAGTTCTTTTTAACAATGAAGAGATCCTGTTCCATGAGGCTCAAAACCATCTACTCAACTCTTCTCACTAGCATCTTTATCAGCTTGTCTGAACCACCTTAGTTTAAAATTTCATATTAATTATTGAATCAAGAGTCCCAAAAATCTTAAAAGGACTAACATATGTTTGTTCAAAGATTTGGTTGTTGATAGAGCAATGTCAAAAGCTAAATATATCTAAATAGGGGGGACAAATAGTTGGTTGAGCCTTAACTATAGAGATTATCTGATTACCCTTCTACTTTGCTATAATGAAGGAATATATGAAGCAATCAATGGTGACTATCTTGACTCACACAACTTGTCTCTGCTGAACCCATACATGGTACTTTTCTGCTTTATAAATGGTCATAATGAAATGATTCAGCAACTATATATGAAACCTGACTGGCTTTTGGGTAATCCAGCCAAACTTGAGTGCTTCATGGCTGTTTCAAAGAGCAATGTCAGCAAAGCAGCAGTCCAACGTTTCCCCAGATTTTATTAATGAACTACTTTACGCCAATTTTGACTGTATGCAGGTAGGCCTGCCTCTCTAAATGTTAAGAGAAACAAATAATTGGGTAAATTGTAATTTACTTCATATGGTTTGAAAGTGTCTCGTATCATTCTCGGATGGTTAGTTCCATTTCTATTTAACAGATAATTCACTTCCAATGTTAAATTGTGATATGTATACCCCAAATAGTTTCATAGTTTTTGAGGGCTACTGCTTGAGTGGTGTTAAAATTTTGAATTGTAATTGTCCACATAAGCTATGCAATAATTCCCCCCCCCCCAAAAAAAAAATAACAGAAATTGTTTTTTATAAGTGAAATAGAGATTCAGCTTCCACAAGATGGTTGCTTGAATCACCCATAGGGGTCATTCAATTTTAATTGTCTCATTTTTGGGCTTTCATGTATTTTCGCTTTATCTAAATACAAGTTCACTTAGTAAAGCTCATCTTTATAAAACCTTTTTCAGAGGCTTGGGGATCGAGTGCTACGACCATTTCTACAGGTTTAGATATATATATATATGTGTGTGTGTGTGTGTGTGTGTTTTTTTTTGTGGATTTGCTCTATCAAATGATCAGATAAATGATATATCCTTCCCGAATGATTCAATTTATTGACATTATTACAGGATGTTGTACAGTTTGGTCCTCTTTCCAAGACCTTAGGCCTTGTTATGTTAACTAGGCCTCAAATACTCCCTTCAATATTCAAACATGTAATTCATGAGTTTACTTGTTACTTATTTTCTCTTCCTTTTCTTATGATTTGTTTGGAAATACGTCTAGTGGCCAGCTTGTGCACAAACGTGATTTTGACCACGTGAGATGTGTTTAATACGTAAATTTTCATATATTGGACAAATACGAAAGATATATATCTGATGAATTATAATACGTTATCTCCCTTTAGTTTTCTCTGTTTCTGTTGGTTTATGATTTCTTAATATATCATAAACTTGTTATTGAGATCCTTACTGATAAGGAGGGTAAATCAAATGGTTTAGAGTTATCTAAAGATGCAAGAATTGAACCAAACGGACCCTTAGTCTTTTTTTTTTTAAAGATATCAGTCGTTTTTTCAGATATCATTAGCAAAGAGCAATGACCAAAACTGCTAATGCTAAAGTGAAAGTTGCGTAAAAGGGGAATAACTGTCTTATTTGCATGCAAGTTAAATTTGGTGTCTTGTTTCAGGTTGGTATTCCTGTGCTTCTTGACTGGTCCAGACATTTTTTCATGCTTGGCTATTACACCTTTCTCTCTACCTATGCTAGCCCTATTGTGAGGTAATTCTCTTCTCTAAGTTACTATTCATCAATTTTTTTCAGTGCACTGTTTTGTTGCTTCTTATGATTTAATGATAACCATATGAAACATTTCTATTTTGTAATGCCAAGTCCAAGATAAATCACCTATAATCCCCAGTACTCACATGCGTTGTATGTATTATTGCAAGGTCATTCTTAAATGCTCTACCTTCAGAGTTGAGATTCAGGTTGAAGAGGAAGCTTGAATCTTGGAAATATGGAGCTGGACTTGACTACAAGCTCTAGTTAGCTGGATTTGGAGTGTCTAATGCCCTTCAAAAATTTTCAACTTCTCATATGCTTTTTCTTATTTTTTATCATTAGATTCTTCATAAAGGCACGACATTTTGATATATTATGAGTCAAAAATAGTGTAAAAAATACTTGACATTTTAAAATTGGTCGCACTAATTCAATCCGAAAATATATAAAACTTTTCACAATATAAAATTATGAAATATACCAAGAGTGGCAAATGGGTTAAGATTAGTTATAGCAAATAAAGAATATAAACTAGCATCATATCAATATAAATTATAAAGTAACAATTACTATAAATTTTTCCTATTCAAGAGGACACTATCACTATTTTTTATTTTATTTTCCTTTTTCACATAAATTATAAAAATTATTTTTTCATTCACATACACATGTGGCATCGATACTAGTTAATTAGTTAACACATTAAAATATGAATAACTGCACTATCAAATTCACCCTTGATTACTATGTTGAATAATTTAAAGTTGTTTGAGTAAATACGTGTTTACCAGAAAAATAATAATAAATGTTCTTTTAAATTTATAAAAAGACATTTAAAATGAAACAAAAACTTTTAGCCAAAAAAAAATTTTGAAGGGGAGACATTCAAAGCGTCATCTTATTTTAAAAGAAGAAAAAATTATAGTTCTCCCAACTTGAAAGTATAAAAAAATTATTTAATAATTCAAAGTTCAAACAACCAACAGAGAATTGGGTTTTACGGAAGAGGTTCATCTCTCACAACATGTTAAATCAATATTCAAATACCCATCAGAATAGATGCTGATATTAAATATTTGACACTGTTTTGAACAATATTGCCTTCAATAAAAAGATACATGTACTTCGCAAAAAATGTTCAAACAAAACTCTCTCTCTCACATGTAATGACATGATTTTACAACATATTCTAGTTTGTACTTCAACTCTTATTCTTCATATTTTACAACATCACAAAATAGCCTGAGGCACACTCCAAAAAGGATGCCTATACGTACTATCTCCTATTTCAACACTTTTCAAGAGAATAAAAAATAAGAGAAGGAAGAGAGAGAGAGAGACTTTTGTCAATCATAAGTTTTGGCACCTAACATTTTAGACAATTCCTTTATGATTGGCTTCTGCTTAAGATCTCCTTCTCTTTTCATTCTTATTCATATCCTCAGCCTGCACACCCAAGTAGTACCCACACGATCATGCTCTTGACATTAAACATTACATTGGTTGAGAGAGATGTGGTTTAGAGCTTACCCAAATTTTCAAGGGAGTCAATTGGTCTCTGATATTCTCAAATTTTGGCTCAGCTGCATTTTTTCCTTTAGTTTTGATGTCATCAATCTGTCAAAACAATTAACGCTTTGTGTAAATAAGTATTTAACATATTCGATTCCCATACCCAAAGGAGAAGAGAAAGAACAACATAATGAAAAGATAATATGGCTCAGAACCACAATCCTAAGGCTATACATATCCAAAAGGTAACAACATATTTATATCGGTAAAGTAACATACAGCACCCTAATGTTATTTGTCTGGTGCATTCGGCACCCTATGATATTATTTTTTACATCAAACATCCTAAATCATAAATAATATTATAGTGTTGGATGCCCTATAAATATGATTAGAGTGTTATTGGATGCAGTTTGGAAATAATATCATGGTGCTGGATGCTACTTTACTCTATTTATATTCTTAGCGGTAAAGTAGAATAAGAAAATGTTAATAAAATAAATAAATTGGCTGAATGGTTTCGAAATTTAAACTAATAATTACTAGTTACATATTATGGTTAAACCAAAATGTCAGACGAACAAAACATCTTTTTTCACTAGATTGCCAATCAATCCAGTTTTGTAAACAAAAATAATTTAGTTCTACTTACTTTTTTCAGATCTAACTTGGAGGCTACCATTGCAACTACCAATGCAGCTCCACCAAATACTATTGCAGTTGCAACAGCAAATGCCTTTCCGACTACAAAAACCAAAATGAAACATAAGCAGCATTACAAAACTAAGGTAATTTTTCAATGCATTCCAGAGTCTAAAACTTGAATCTTCAAGCTAAATGCGTATCCCATAAAGAAACCCAGAGACAGAGACTCTAACAACTTGTTTCATCTACACACACAAACACATATCAACTCATAATTTCTCTAGGAAAATACAAAACCTTGAATTTAAGCTCAATCTCAACCTACAAGACCCCTCTAACAGCACCAATAATATCTAAATTATGTCACTATTTGATGCAATGAATCAGGAAACTTATTTTGACAAAAATAAACATATCCACCCTTCATGTTGCTTCAGAAATAGAATTCCAAGATTCCATACTTATCTGCCTCAGTTGTCAAGAATTTCTCCTACAATTTCTAAATGTCAAGAAGGATAAAGCATTAAGCATCTATAGGAATGCAAAACCAAATGACAGCTTTTGCCACATAACAGCACACAAGAGAACAACAAAATGTACCATTTGCAAGCCCTTCTGCTGCAGCCTTTAACTTCTCCGGGTTAATAGGTGTGGTGTGCCTGTCTCGATGCAATTCATTAGCAGTTGAGGCGGAAACCGAGTTTGACATCTCAGGCAATTCCCATCTACAACCATTGAATTACAAAAAATTATTAGCAACTCTCATTTCAAACCAAAAACTAAAAAAACAAAGAGGAGCGTTCACCACTTGAAGAACAGATAAAAGAATAGAGAGCCTAGAAAATGAGTAAGCACTAAAGGCAACAAATTCAGCATGTCAGCGATGCTATGAAAACAAAATGTTAAAGACAAAGTTGTACCCATATTGAAAAGAAATGACCATAAATGTTGAAAAACTATGAACAACTATCAGAATTCCTTCTCAACAGGGAAAACAGAACCACAGCAAAGACATTGGTTTGCAGGTAAATGAGCATCAATTTATTCCCAAGGGGGGGGGTTATGTATACTCCCAATTTCTTGAGAGATTGATAGAGTCTACTAAGACCAATGTGTACAAATCAACAAGCCAATTGTTGAATTCGCCATTTAAATGACTCCATACATGCTGTATATTTCTCTCGGGAATGCACACTACAAATGGTAAAATTCAAAAGAAATTCAAAGCTCACTAACCAGCATTACACTTTTAGCACTAAACAGACCCAGACTCCAGATCAAACTCTTAAATATTAAGCAAATGAATTTATAATTACGAGATGCAAAAACATTCCCAATTCCCATACCGCCCCAGCACCTAAATAGAAAGAAAGAGAAAGAGAAAACCTTTTGGGGCCGAAGGTGACTTGAGGAAGAGAAAGATAAGCTCTGAGAGGATTGAGAGCATCGGGAGACGCAGAAGCAGCGGCTTTGGATTGGGTAGGAAGGACCCATTTGGAGGGATTGACGGTAGAGGAGGAGGATTCCAAAACGGTGTCGCCTCTAAAAACCTTGGAGGGCAAGGAGTGTCGGAGGACCTCAGGAAGCACGTCGGGGTGATGTTGGCCTTCGTGCTCCGCCGAAGAAGTGACGGCGTCGAGGCTCTTGTAGGCGTTAGGATTTTTCTGCACCAATTTTCCCACCGCTTGTTTGGATTCCTGGAAGAAATAAGCTGCCTCCTTCCCCGCTAACCTTCCCGCTAGGAAACTCATTCCCCACAATTCGGATCAACAATACACTACGGATCCCTCGAGGTTTGTTATTCGCGACGTCGGTCTTTGTATACACAAATACACACACGTGTATGTTTCATATATGTGTGTATCAGGTCGAAAGAATTTAGAGAGATTTACTGTTTAATCCCACATAGTGAAGATATTTATCAAATGATCTCACATAGTGAAGATATTTATCAAATGATCCCAAATTTTAAAATATTTAAAAAATGGTCCCAGAAGTGTTGTCAATGCAGCACATGGTGTTGTCAATGCAGCGCATGGTGTTGTCACGTGACAACACCTGACAACACCATGTGCTGCATTGACAACACATCTGGAACCATTTTTTAAATATTTTAAAATTTGGGACCATTTGATAAATAAGTCCCTTATGTGAGACCAAACAGTAAATTTTCCAAGAATTTATCCATACCCTTTGCGTACGTGTGGATGTTTATATGCGTGTCTATCAAGCTACTAGAAGCTAGACCCATGATAAGGTGGGAGAAAGGAAAAGAAATGAAATGCTGACAAATATTTACTTATTTTTAAGTTGATATAAAATATTTCAATTATTTTTTTTTTTTGAGTTCAACAAATATCTATTATAAAGATGTTTGAAGAGATTGAAATATGAGATTTAGAAAAACGTATAATTGAAATATTTTTATTAAAAAATATAGATATCGTGGTATTATAAAAGTATACAAGTGTCTCTCATGAATGTAATATAACAACGCTAAATGAATAGCATTGGCAAATGAGCAACATGAGTATGAATGTGTTGTTATAGTTTGCATTTAAATTTATCATTGTATTTATGATTGAATGATGTTGATTTGTTGTGTACCTTTTTTCAGCGAGTATATTCCTTCTTTGTCATCAATTTTTCCTTTAGCTTTTTTATAAGTTATATCATATAGACAAACTAATTTTACCTTGAAATTCAACAATTTTTTAATTCTATCATTTTTAATATAGATTATACTTTATGATAATAAAATCAATACAATAATAAATAAATGTGAAACTTTACATTCATAAGATATAAAAAATTTAATGATGTACCAACAAACGATTGGTTAGATTGGTAAGGGTGTCCAACGAGCATACACAGTGCCTTGAGTTTGAAGACTAGATACAGTCATGTTAAATTTTATTGATAAAGCTTATCACTCGAAGAGTCCCATAAGTACTCAATCCAGATTAATTGGCTATTCAAATGTCTAGTAATAAAGTCTAAAAAGGTCAAATACCGAATGGCTATAGTTAATAAAAAAAATTTAATGCTGTAACTTACAAATAAAAACAATTATTTCTCTCTCCACTCTATGAATATTTTAAAGTAATTTATTTAGTTTTTAATCTCTCCATACTAATTATCATGTTTTATATTAAAGATAAGAGGTTATACCTAAATAACTTTTTTGGATGTCAAAATTTAAAAGAATTGAAGCATTGGCATATATTGTATCTACAGTCAAGTATAATTTCAACTGAAATGTTTAGGTAGGTAATATAAGTTTTTTAATGGGTTGAACCTACTTTTGATTCTTATAATTTACCCTCATTTGGGTTTTGTTCCCTGAAATTTAAAAGTGATGGTTTTTATCCCTCAAGTTTATTATGTCTAATATTGTTAATTCATGTAGTTTTAAAATATCTCTATACTTTTGACCAACTTTGATTTTAATTCCTATATTTTGAAGTTTTAGGCCCTAAATTTAATGGTGTTAATTAACACCATTAAACATTCAAATATTTAAAATTACATGGACATATCATACAAGAATTATTTTCATGTTATATTGTTTAATGTTTAATTCATTTCACCATAATTAACACTATAAGCAACATTATCGTTGTTAACATCAAGTTTAAGTCCTTTTCAAATTATAGAAACTAATAATTTAGACAAAGTGGAATTTGATGGACCAAAATTACAAGTTTTAAACTTCAGGCAACAAAACACAAAGCAAAATAAATTATACGGATCAAAAATATGTTTAATCCTTTTTTAATTAAGAAATAATGTTTGTTAATTAATTCCTTATTTTATTATCAAACTCACTTACACGCATGCTATTAGAGCCTATTAGTGTCATTATATGATCAAAAGTCTATAAAATCATTTAAATTATTTTCATCATAAAATAGTAGGTTAACCGCAAGTAAAAGAATTACTGTAAAAATCCAAAAGTTTAAAAGAATATTATTACTAAATTTTGACGAATAAAAAAATTGTTTTACTCCTAACTCATGATTTTTCTAAAAAACCTAACATGATGGAGGTGTATTCAAGTAATAGTCCTTGACCCAAAATATAATAATTAAGAGTGGTAACTGAAGGCTTCTAGTTAATGTTTTGGTATGAATGAAGAAAAATTAAAAAAAACGTAGAGAAAAATAGCTATCTCAATTATCATATATGATAATTAAAATAAAATGGTTCCACCAACCGTCTGTGTTTAACTAAAGGAGTTGATCCCTTAAGGAAAGGGCCCAAAGTAAGCTATCGGGATGGAAGGCCAAAACCTTATCCTTAGCTATCCGCATAACCTTAGCCCAATCGACCCTTTGCAACATACCCCAATATGCCATGCAGGTGACCCGTTTGCCTGAGTCTACATGTGAGAAACTTCAAGACAGATAAAGACAAATGTGTCCACCACATTAAATGGGAAACAATATGCCAACCAAGAAGCAATGGAGGTAGTGGGCTTAAGGACCTTTGGGGACAGAACTCAGCATTCCTTATGAAACTTGTTTACTCCCTTATTTCGCAGCCTGATAAGCTTTGGGTCCAGTTTCTTCGAGCTAAATATAACTAGCCTTCCTCTGACACTATTAAAACCCACAATGCATCCCATCTTTGGAGAAGCTTGATGCCAGTATGGGATGACACCAATATGGGACTGAAGTGGTCAACAGGTATTGGACAACAGGTGTGATTCTGGACTGATCATTGGGTGGGAGACATTGGCCCACTGCAATACCGCTCTTCAACCCCATTAACTGATTCAGAGCTCCAAAAAACGTTGGATGCTTATGTCAGCCCTCACGAATCATGGGAGTGGAGCTCCTTTAGTGAACATCTACTATGTGATATACTCAAGGAAATATCTACAATCAAACCTCTCTCTATTAGCAATCCTCCGCCATCTTGCACATGGCATCTTACAAAAATGGGGACGTTCACTGTGAGCTGAACGTACGACTTAATCATGAGTGACCATTGGGATGTTGAGGATTCTAAGTGGGGCTTAGCATGGAAGTGGCCAGGAGCACAACGGGCCATATCCTTCCTATGGCTCGTTCTGAAGAATAAGTTACTCACTGATTGTGAAAGAGTCAGAAGACATATGGCGCACGACCCCACATGTGGTATATGTGGCAAGGATATTGAGGACATCAATCATGTGCTGAGACGATGTTATCTTGCGTTCGACTGCTGGAAGCTTGTCCTACCAATCCATAAGGTTACCTTGTTCTTATACTACCCTTTTGATGAATGGTTACTCAAGAACCTCCAAACAGTAGATAGTAACCCAGACTGGTGTATGACTTTTGGGATTATGTGTTGCAAGTTATGGGCTGCTAGAAATCAATATATATTTTGTAAAAAAAAGCTCAAGCTCACCGTGTGGTTAATGAGGTTCTTAGCCTCAGGGACCATATTAGAAATGCCTAGGAGTTGCTTACACTACTATAGAGTATAGTTTTGGCGTCTGAAATTCACGCCTGTTTTTAGAAATAGGGAGTAAAAAATAAAGACGGTGAACTTTTAGCGTCCTATATGTGAAATAGGGCACCAAAAGTTCACTTTCGGCGCCCCTATTTCAAATATAGGGTGTCAAAAGTTGAATTTATGACATCCTATTTAACATATAGGGCGTCAAGCTGACTTTTGGTGCCCTATATTAAATATAGGGCACAAAAACCACATTTTAACACCTCTTTAAACGTCTTATATTAAATATAGGGCGCCAAAAATCATTCCAACTAAGCTTTAGACGCCCTATCTTAAAAGATAGGGCGCCTAAACTAAGTTAGGGAGCTGTGCAGAGCATTTAAAATTGACCGACACATAGCAGCACGCGTAGCAGGTGACGCCGTCCCAGCACGCACGAGTTACGTCTCCTCTCCTCAGCTCTCTCTCTCTCTCTCGAGTTTCAGCTTGATGTTGGATTTTTTTTGTTCCCTTGGATCGCCGGAGTTACGTCTTCTCTCCTCAGCTAGCTCTCTCTCTCTCTCTCTCTCTCGTTATAGCTCAAGGCGCAACAACAGAAGAAGACAGCCCCACCACCCAAGTCCCGCTTTTCTACTCTTTTTACAGCATCGGTAGCTGTCCCAAAACTCGAATCAATTTGATTTTCTTTCTTTTTTCAAAAAAAATTTCTGAAACTTTATAAGTATGTAGTGGCCGTTTGATTGTGGGGGGGGGGGGGGGTTTGGTGTAGGGGCATTTATTGTGAAGTGAATGAGAGAAGGAAGGCCCACTTGCCATCATCTCTTTGCTTTGCATGTCCAAGGGCAGCATCACTCTTTCTGCTTAAAAAGTCTACCCTCCCACACCTCCCTCTCTGCTTTTTGTGCTCATTTCAAGGCAACAAACTTTTTGTGCTCATTTTGGATGCGATAGATGATTTACACTTTTGCAAGTTAGTGGGGGAAGAAAGAAAGATGGCCTGGGTAAATGAAGACGCCGTTTGGATTAAGGTATGGATTTTCGTTTGTATTTTAAGGTCTGGATTTTTGTTTGGATTTTTAAGCTCTGGATTCCTCCTCGCAGGTGACGCCGTTTGGATTTTTAAGATCTGGATTTTTTTCATCAAATCTGCTTACTTATGCTTTCTTGTTTGATTTCTTGTTTGATTCTCGTTTGCTTTCTTGTTTGGTTCTTGCTTTCTCGTTGGCATGTAACCTTTTTTTTTAAAAAAAAGGCCTTATGGCGCCCTACCTTGAAAGATATGGCGCCGTAAGGTTACCTATAGCGCCTTTTATAATATAGGGCGCCGTATGCCCTACGTTTCTACCCCTTCACATATACACTCCCTTGAGAAAGGGCGTCAATTGAGTTATAAATAAGGCATAAAAAGCGTTTTTTGTAGTAGTGTTTATTCTATTTTCTTAGGCTAATATGCTTGCCTGTTGTGCTTTATCTCCTTTCCTTTACTTTATATAATTTCATTGTACTTATTCCAATTTGAATAATAATATCTTCTTTCACTCAAAAAAAAAAAGGAGTTGATCCCTCACAACATAGTAAATTAATATTCGAATCCCCATTTGGTGAAGTGCTCACATAGTCATATTAAGTGTCCGACAGTGCCTCTAATAAAAGGTTGAACATCAAAGGCTTTGTAACCTAACTGTATGATATATCTCAAGTGGCAGTATACGAATACTTAATGTGAGGGACCAGTAGTGCTTATCCTTTAATTAAAAATAATAATAATAAGATGATCATGCTTAGCAAAAATAAATAAATAAAATGATTCCATCATGTTAAATCACCACCTTGATACAAAATAAAAAAAAAATCACTTCATAGTCAATTCATATACCTTCACTTTCTTTAAAGAGACCTAAAGCATCATTTGTTAATAATAGAGATTAATTTTATTTAAGATGTGACCGTAAGATCTAAATTGTAAACATTAGTCTCACTTGGAATGCAAAGAATAAAATGTGACCTTGTCAATTAGAGTTAGTCCATCATCAAAGATTAAAATTTAAATTCATAATTAATCTTGAATTTTAAATTATAAACACTAATCTCTTTTAAGATGAAGAACAAAACACATAAGATATCAATTAGGATGGATCCATTATAAAGAATTGAAAAATCAAACTCATGGCTATATAAATCCTTGGGCGTCAAGCAAAGAGAGATACTTCTAATAATTTTTTTTGTTCTTTTTTGGTCAAAGATACTTTAATTAATTAGACAATTCTTGGAGAGAACGCAAATGTATTGCATCGTGCCATACGCACGCTTGGCCCCACACGTACCATCACAACTCGTTCAACGCTCTTCTCAAGTATACGGCACATAAATCTGTCTATTAATGTAAAATTTACGTAAATTAAAATATAATTTTTTTCTTAGGTAAATGGTAAATTATGTTAAAAAAAGTAATTTTAATCATTAATTTAAATAAGTTCTGAATAAGCAAACATTGTTCAGCTTACAAACAAAATATACTTATCCGATTATATTTATAGGGTAAAGAGATAATGCTTTATTCGATCATATTTATAAGTCATTTCATTAAATTTTTTATGTGGACGAAAAATTTTGATTTTCATTTATTATGTGTGGTTTCACTTTCATATGTTATAATAGATATTTAATAGGGATACAGTTAAAAAATTGTTAAATTTTAACACATAATTAATTAGGTTTAATATTTTCTTTGTTTCGTATGAAATGTGCAGGAAGTTATTTATAAATAGAATTAGATAAGTAAGATATAAGTATTTCTACAAATGCGTTTAGACCATGGAACATATTTTATAACCTCTTTTTTAGTCTAAAAACCTATTACATGGGTGAGCAGGGTTTATCATATCAAATATATATACAAGTAAAAGTATACTTTTTTTACTTTTTATTTTTCTAATTTTATACAAAATTTAGCTCGGTTACTTTTCGCTCAGAATCACATCCTCACATTTAAATCAAAAGAAATTAAGTGTCTAGATTTAATATTTTTAAAATTAGTATTATAAATATAAATAAATAAATTTAAACTATTAAAATATGATTAAAATGATTTATAGTTACAAGATATACAAGATAACAAAATTTTTAACTTATAACATATCATAATAAAAATTTTATAAAATATTAAATATGAACCATCTATTAATTGATCTAAGGATAAAGGTGTGATTCTGAGAAGAAAATGAAAAAAAAAATGATTCTGAAAAAAATGCACTCCGATAATGAATGATGTTTTTAAATAGTATGGGAGACAATCATATTTAAAACAATGTATCAGATATTAAATGTGGATTTCTTTAGAAATTAAATTTTAATTTCCGAGGCTAATCAATTCCTTTTGACTCAACCCATGATTTTAGTATAAAATTTTTTTCTAAACATATTTAGTTTTTTTTAACCAGAGACAATGTTACTTATTAGGCTAGGTTTGACATTTTCTTCATGGTAAGTGGTGTCAAAGTTAGGGCCCAAATAATTTACCGAAAAATCTTGAGCCAAAAGTTTTTTTTAATACAACAATTAAAACATGCGATGAGCTAAGAAATTTAAGTAATATTTGAATAAAGTTTATATGATGTAGTACTTAACTACATAAGTATTTCTCATGAATTTAAGGATGGATGGATTTTTCCCCTTATTTTGCACTCATCATTTCTTACATTTCCCTCGTATTATAATTTTTTTCACTGTGAAGACTTATTATTATTATTCTTGTTGTTGTTATTATTTGGCTTTAAAGATGAAAATTCATTGGATTACTATAATCTTTATGCCTTGTTTGGTATGGTAGAATTGGTGTGATGGAATTGGAAATGGAATTCATTTCCTTTGTTTGGTATGATGGAATTGGGAGGTGGAATTGGAATTGAAAATGAAAATGGAAGTCAAAATAGGTGGAAATGATTTCCTTGATGCAATCCATGGAATTCTATTCAATTCTATGGAATTAGCTTTTTGGCCCCTATTTTTTCTATCTTCATTTCCACCTCCATGTCCATCTTCATTTCCATTTCCATCTCCATCTCTATTTCCATTTCCATCAAAATCAATTTCAATGTACCAAACGAGGCATTAGTCTTTCATGATTAAACTTATTTTGGTTTTAATCCTCAAGTGTAAAATCTGTAATTTTAATCCCTCATCGGATAAAATAGTCCAAAATTTTATTAGATTATAAGGATTAATGATAAAAATAAAATAAAATTTAAAGGAATAAAATCACTAATTTTAAAATTAAAGGATTAAAATTAAAAAAAAAGATAAATTTTAGATAGAAAAAAGATTGTATTGGCATGAAAGGTTGTATTGGTAAAGAAAAGAAGCTTGAACTGCGTGGGGACCGTAAAAAGGCTAGGAGCGTATAGGTGTGTTTAATAAATCCAAAAGACACTAAAGGCTAAAAAGAAGGGTACTACGCTCTTTATGCAATGTCTTTCAAGCACATAATAATTTGCTGGCGGAAAAGACAAAGATGCCCACCCACACGTTAAAAGGCCTTGGTGGCTGCCCCATATCCATTTACTAATTATGCTAAACCCTTGTAATCAATTAAAAAATACTTTTATATGAGTTAGGATAAAACTACTTTTATATATTTATTTTAAATTACGTAAAATCACTTAAAATTTAAATAAGAGAATTATATAATTTAATCAAATTAGATAGGAGTTCAGCTGTTATCAAATCAAAATTTGGAACTCTATGGGAGAATTGAATGGTTTTTTTATGGATAAAACATAAAAATAGACTGATTTTTTTTTTAAAAAAAGTTGTCAACCAACAAAATATCTTCACAAAGTGCTGAATATATTTTCAAACTATTTTTAGCCATACAGTGTTAGTTTATTAAAAAAAAGGGAAGATTACCCATACGTTCCAAGCAACAAAATTAACCATAAAATGGTCTTAAAGATTTACAAAATTATCATAAAATCCTAGAAGTAGCTACTGAGGTTGTCATTAACAACCTTACTAACTTTCATTTACAATCTCAGCAGTTAGTTTTGGGACCTTATGGTAATTTTGTGAATATTTAAAACCATTTTGTGGTTAATTCTGTTACTTGGGACCTTTGGGTACTTTTCCCTAAAAAAACCCAACTTTATCAAATTTATGGACCCCATCAGATTGGGTTTTAACAACAATATAATCAATCAATATTCAAATATTAACATAAAAGTCATTTACCACTCAACTAAACTACAAAATGATAATTTAATGTTTGATTTGACTCATTCATTTAGTATCAGACCACCTCATCTAATTAGTGAAGGGATTATACTTTCTCCACATAACGGAGTCACCCCACGAGGGCATTAAATTTAGATATTTAGAAAATTTAGGTACATATAGTGTACCACTCTTTCCCACAAGTAATCATCACTTTTAAAAAGGAAGTTTGACATTTTTCCAATTTTACCCCCTTCAATTTCTATTAGAAAGAGAGAGAAGAAAGAGAGGTAGGAATGATTTGCAAATGTAGAGAGAGATAAAATTTTTTATAAAGGTAAAATGTAAATTTTTTATTAATTTAATCAAGTTCTTAGTATATGAGAATGAGGTATAATTTAGGTACTCTAATTAGACTATTGGTCCATTCAAGACATAGACAATCTATATAAGAGTTAGACAATTAATTAGTAGATATTAAAAAATTAGTTAATTTAATTATTTGTAAAAAATAAGTGATGCTTTTCTTAAAAGAGAAAACCATTTTACAGATACCCCCTATACTTTTCCTCAAATTTCAATTTAGTAATTATGTGTTTTTATATTTTAATTAAATTCTTTAATTTTACTCCCTTAACCCTTACAGGAACTAACCGTGTTAACAGAGTAAAATGAAAATATTGAATTAAAGGGAAAAATCAACAAGCACCAAATTAAAAATTAAAGAAAAGTATAGGTACTAATGTTTTATTGAAAAATGCTTCCTTGATGAAAATACCCTTACATTAATAGGAACTATTAAGAGTTAAAATTATAAATCTAAATCTAAAAAATAAAATGAATCAAAGCCAAACAAAAATTCATCTTATTTTAGGGAAAAAATTTGAGTCATTTACTACTCAACCAAACTACAAATTGATAGTTTTTTTTGTTTGTTTGCCACAGAACTACAAATTGATAATTTAATGTTTATTCTGATTCATTAATATTAGAATCGGACCACCTCACTTAATCAGTGAAGGTATATATAAATTACTTTGTCCACATTTAGGGGTCACCCCACAAATTGCAGAGGACCACCAACCCCACTTTGCTTCATAAACTAAACACCAAAACATTCCCATTCCCATGAATGTCTACCTTATTGGGACCTCTTAGCTCTCCATGAACCCAACAAGTATTACCAGAAATTCTTTCTGCAGTTACCCCAGCTATTCTCTTTAATTAACTTTAGCTTTTATGTTCTTACTTGTCTAATTTTTTTTTTTGGGTAGGTTATGGAGATTGTGTTCAAATCACTTTTAACTTCATGCTGATCCCTTTTTAGACTTAATGAGGTTTTTGCTTCTCACAACAAGTACACTTCCCGAGATTTAAACTTGTGGTCTCTTCCTAACAGGGTTGAGGACAAGGGTGAGTCTGCTTATCGCATTAATCAATAGGCTTTTAGTTCTTAGTTGTCTAATTTATAATACAAATATTATGTATGTTTAGTTATAAATGTCAGAATTAGTTTGAGGGTTTATTTTGGTACAAAATATAATATTTTAATTTATTTTATTTCCCAAATTTATATTTTATCTAGTCCTTAATATAAGAGTTGGCCTAAATATAAAACTTTAATTTTGCATCATCTCCCAAATCTATAATTCCCCCTCCCCAAAATACCCACATCAACTATACATATTAAAAGAGTTTTTATCTAGGGATAAATCATGATTGAAAAGGGTACTTTAGGCAAACCAACTTGTATTTGTTAATATTTACAAAGTAGATATCTAGTGCTTCCTTACTAAGAACCATGCATGTAGTAGCTTTTTTCCAAATTACCCTTATTGCATTTCACATGTTAAGAGGTTTTTATCAAATGATAGTTTTCACCATCAATCCCAAGATATTTAAAAGCAAAATAAAAATGATGTATGACCCAATTATCTATTGAAGCACAAGGTTTCAAATTTGAATTCTTATTGATATAGAAAAAGCCTTTGAGATAGTTACTCCCAAATGGGTCAGAAATACTCAAATTTGACACAATCAGATATTCATATAAAAGAAAATAAATATCTAGATTAATCTGATTTTAATTTCAACAATCCAAATTTAAGATCTAGCCCCAATTATGCACAATGGGCTTATATCTGCCAGCTAACAATACCTTCACATCAACAACAAAATTTAAACACGCTCTTATAAGATATGTAATATCTCCATATGAACTAAATAAGTAAAAGAAAAATCATGGACAAGATGCTATTTTTAAAGAGACACAAAAAGAAATTGGTGAAAAAAATCTGGGCAAGATTTGATGGGGAAGATATGAGAATAGGTAGAGAAGTAGAGACAAAAAGAGGAAGGAAGAGAGGGAGAGAGTTTGAGGAGAGAAGATAGATAGTTATTGAGTGAAGATAGTAACAAAACAAGGCTAATACTAAAAATGAAGAAAGTGAAAAAGGAAGAGAGAAAAGAGAAGTACTTGGTGAGAGTGAGATTGAAGGAGAGAGGGAAAGGGTCTAGTTTGAATAGGTGGGGTAAATTGCATGTGAACTCTATCACCTTAGCTTCCAACAAATATTCCCTTAACCCCTCTTTCTCTTTCTCTCTCTCTCTCTAGATGGAGATAATGTGAAGTTTATATCACTATTTGGATTTATAAAGAAAAACACCAACTAAGATTCCATATTGAATATTTGACAATGTCTTAAATGTGATTACCTTCAATAAATGGATACATGTGCTTATTAAAAAATCAGTTAATATGTTGGAGATATTGCATTATAATAGGAGTTAATATAACGTAAACCTGTTCAAATGGATAGTCGGGTATAACTATATATATATCGGCAAAGTTTTCTCATCAACCAAGTATTTAGGACAATTATATTTAACATGGGAAGGTTTATATCAAATTATCAATAGCTTTATTTATGCCTTAATAGCTCTATTTAGTTATATTATTGTGTAGTTATACTTTGATTTTTTTTTTGGTTCAACTAAAGTACAGTTTTTTTTTTTTTTTGGTGACACAACTAAAGTACAGTTGAATGTACCATTACTTATGAACTAATATGATTTATTTAGTTGTTACTCTTTTCAAGATTACATATGAATGTTTGTTTTTGTGTATTTTAACTAAATTATATTATTTTAAGGTTTAACCATTATACATCTAAGTACACCACAATCACTGTTAAATTAATAACTCTTGAACCACCAACAAGTAATAATGTAATTAATCAAAGTTCAAATTTATTTTAAAAAGATATTAGCATTTAATCCCCAACTATAACTCGAATATGATATTTTATTCCATTTTTAGGAACTCTACCGGATTAAAATTATCAAATTTAATGAAACGTTACGAGATTACATGCATTTTTGCATTAGCATTCAAAAATGACGTTTTTTGTACAAACCAAAATAAAACTTATATTATATATCTCTCAGTAGAATAAAAATTACGTTGTAAAAGTAACTTTTACTATTAATACGGACCTTATAACAGTGGAGTGACCATGTACACTTGGTAGAGAAGAAGCCATCAACAAATAGACAGTACTGATCTTATTATTCAGTTTTGTTTATTAATTGCATATTGGTGGGTGACTGAAGTAATTGCTCATTTAACTCTCTGCATTCATGATCTGGGACCTCTTGCCCCACACCATTGACTATGGGCCATACACTTAACCCTTTCATCCCTTATTATTACTCTCTATGCTTGTTTGTTTATTTATTTACTAAAATTTTCCCTCTTATTTTAACTCCAAAAAAAAAATAGTGTCTAGAACTTTTATTTTAGGAAAAATTGATTAAAAATATCTTATTGTAAAATGCAAACTTAAAGACATGAATCTTTAAATGGATGCAGTTCATCACAATAAAAAATGTAACTCTTTTTTAGCTGTGTGCAATATATATTCTGCCTTATATAAATGTCTTCTGCTTTAAACATTTTTAAAGATGGGTTTCATATATTTGGAAAAAAGTTGTACCCTCTGAAAATAAATTGCATTCAGATCCTTAAATAAAGTACATATAATTTTTTTGCTGAGAAAATTAAACATAATTTTGGACAATAAATTTCGCTAAAAATACAAAAAAATGTATGAATAAAGAGGAAAAAGAATTCCGTAGGGCATGTTTTACTTTTTATGTTATTGCTTTCAATTATATGATTATTTCATCAGACATTATTTAGTTTCAAAAAATGTTCATGATTAATTTCCCAAAGGATGTAAAAATTAAATAACTCAAAAGGGGCATGGTTTGAATTTTGTGGTTGACCTGAGGCTCTTATTATTGGGTAATTTATAATTATGGTATATTCATTTTTGTGATCACAGAGAGCACATTTATTAACAGTAAAGGCACATCTCTTAATTTGGATTTGATTTTCTTTTTCGATTTTTAAGAAATTAAAAATTGTATTAATTTTGAAAAGAAATAAATACAACGGATATTATTGGCAAAAAAATTAATTTACCATAACCAACTAGTCGGCTCTTTATTTCTGATTATATATGCTAATGCATAGAGGGTGTTGAAATTGTGCTCGTATATCAAAATAAAGCCAATTTTATATAAATTTTTGAAAAGTTTGTGTAGATTTAGTTCATCAAATTAATTATAAATTGTACTATATAGGTAAATATTAATTCTTGAATAATACCAAACTGTACAATAAGTGAAATTTCATTGTAGTGAATGCATTAATTGATTTCAAACCAACCGATTGTACATGCATGCATGAGTGTGTGTATATAGTTAAATTTTAATTGGACTTTCTTAAATAAAATGGACTTTTATGTATAAATTATGCATAATCTGACATATTACTATTTTTTTAACTTAAAACGACATCGTTTCAGAGTCAATAAAACAAAAGGAAGAGAATATAAAATCAAACCCGATTAATCTGTCCAAAAAATTTTATCAGATTTGCCAGGGAATCGATAATCAACCTGAATTGGGTTTTAATCTAATGAATTTTCTGTAACCATTATTCTTCTTTACCCATCCTTGGGACTTCTGTATCAATGATCTCAAACGGTGGAAAACTGTTTTTACAATTTATGAGGTAAATATATGAAGAAAATTATCTCGATATTCAAAAAATTATGGTTAAATGTAAGTTTAGACTCTAAACGCTCCCAAGCTGACACCATAATTTGTTCTTCTTCTTCTTTTTTTTTTAAAATCTATTTCACAATCCTCGAGGTATTAGATGATTGTTGTTCTCCGAACAGTAAATTTTCAGCAGAAGACAGGCAAATAAGTTGAGTCCGGAAAATTTGCCACAGTTGACGAAAAGCCAGATTCTGGTGACCACAAACAAATAATTGGGCTCCGTTTAGATAGCCCGTTGGGAAAATGGACACAGATTCCGAGGTAGTTTATGTGAGAGGAAAAGTGTCTCGGTAAGCGCATCCGTTGGGAAAAATGGTAAAACAAACGGAGCCAATAATGCAGATTCAGATTACTGTAATTAATAACAAAAGCATTAATTTCCTCTTTTCAAAAATTTTCTCCCCCAACATAATTTCTCAGCAACCAAACACAGCCCAAAACAGAGACTGTCAATACCCAGAAAGATTTGACAACAGACAAGAACCCAGATTGGAATATAACCATAAACCCTTTTCGATCGGTTAACGAACATCAATCAGAGCACAGAAATTCATGGCATATTCCGTTAAACTTTCAGTCATTTCAATTACAATGAAACAGGAGAAGCTAAAGAAAAAGGCAAAGAAAATGAAGGAACCCAGATAATATAAGAACGGATACAATAGTTTTATTTATAAGTAAATATGCAGTTTCAGAGAGAAACTTTCCATCATAATTAAAATCACAAATAAAATCCTCTTTACTTAATTACCTTATGTACAACAAAAGTCTACAGATTAATTCTAGCTAAACCAAACAAATAACTATCTATGCAGTTTCCAACCTTACATACAAATCAATGGAACACCATCAACCGCAGTTCTTCTACTAGCTGCAGATAATTAAGAATCTATTCAATGTATATATCAAACAGGGAGGGGGGAGTGAAAGCGTATGATAATTATACTAAATCTAAACAGGAAGAAGAAGGAGAGCTATCTTTTGTTGTGTAAAGGGTTGGATCCTGTAGGAACTCTTCGCTTCTGAGAGTCGAATTCTCCAGCTCTGGCCGTTCGGACTGGAGAATTATTCCTCCATGGATGAAAGTGGGCTGAGCTTGAAGAAGATGAAGCAGTGGAAGGGGCTGATGAGAGAAAAAACTTGTGGGCTCTAATGGCGGAAACTCCATGGGAAAGAAAGAGAAGAGTGATGAAGACGATGATGAAGAAGAAATGGGAGTGCTTGTTCTTGTGGGTGTTCATGGTAATTGTAGGAGCAGAGAGAATTAAGCATGAAAGAGAGAGAGAGAGAGAGAGACAAAAAAAAATGATGGGAATAATGCAAACTTGATGCAGGCAAGGGTGATTCCTTTATATATATACACATAAATTTTTTGTGGGGGTGGTGTGGGTTAGGGTCATATTGATCAGCGATTTGTATGCACTACTTTATTTGGTGATATTTATGAAAGTCTTCTCTGGTTTTTTTAATTAGTTTGGAGAAAAAATTGCTTTTGTATTCTTTAGTTACTTGAAATTAGCTAGAAGACTTTGGCACAAAAAAAAAAAGGACAGAAAGAAATTAGCTAGAAGAGTTTTTTTTTTACTTGTCAACAACTAAACAGTACATATGCTCCCCTGATCCTCCAAGATAAAGATAAGAGAGTTTGAATTTCTGTGTTCTATTTATAAGTCATATTATTTTATTTTTATATAAATGTATAATTTTACTTTTAGCTAACTTAAATCTTTATCGAATCAATTATGACATGCATCAATGAAAAATTGTTATTGTATAATTTTACCTTTTATTTATTATTGCATTGACTTTATTCTTGTGAGATTTATGTATATTATTAAATAGAGATAAATTTAACAAACTTTTGAATTTTAAAGTAAAGTTAATGCATTTTATGTTTTTTATCTGTATGAAATATGTTATAAGTTATTAATAAATAGGAGTAGATATTACACTTTTTTATCAACATGTGTTCAAATTTCGTCACTAGAACCAACTCATTTATGTATTAAAAATCTTATTTTAATTAGAATTGTATATGTAGATTCATATGGGTGATTATTTATCTTACTCGTTGAGGTTTAATTTGGATGGACTATTTCCCATAAAAAGCCACATAAAATATAAAAAAAGATAAAAATTTAGAGTTAATTTGAATTTGAATATTGAGATATTTAATGTGCAATAAATTTGTTGTGAATTAGCATTCTCTATCAGCACCAAAAGAGTAATCTATCTTGAGGTACATAAGGCAAAACATGTATTAAATTTAAGTAATGAAACCAGAATCATATAAAAGAGGATTGATTATTTTTAAGTAAGATGTCATATTCAAGCATTATAATTTAAAAAAACAAGTTGGGACAAATATCCCTATATTTAGGCTTAATAATAATGTCTAAAAATATAAAATAAATAGTAACATAAGATGTTAAATAAATGCCAGCATTAAGAAATAAAGAATATGTTCCTACTTCAAATTCAAACTCTTTGAAATTGTATGAATTATCATTGTTTTTGTCTTTGTTATTATTGGACTTATAGCTCATCATTTTCTGTCTACATGCATGCTTGTGATAGCTAGAGGATTTATTTTATGAGACATTATTGCACCCTAGGGGAGGAGATTGAATTACGACGGTAAGTGATAGGGTTGGAGTAAAATAAGAGTAGAGTAAGATAAAGCAGGGGATAAGGATCTCTCTGTGGAGTGGTGGGATTGAATGAGTTGAGAGAGATTGGGGATAAAGGGAAGTGATGAAGACCAATAATAATAATAATAATAATAATAATAATAGTAATAGTAATAATAATACATTGGGATCGTATTTGGAAGCTTGTAAGGCAAGAGTGTTTCTTTGGATGGCTTTTTTGCTTTGCCCTTTTGACTTGTTGCGCAATTACCAAAATACCCCCGAGATATACTGCATGCAGCCCTTTTTGTAAGATATGAATAATTGAATTGCTTATGTTAAAAAGTTTGTTAAAATTGGCTAGATACAATAAGTATTTAAATAAAATAAAGATTTTTTTTTTTAAAAAGCAACTCTAGTTAAACGGAAGAGAGTGTGTAAGTGAAATAATTATTGCAATGAGGCTAAAATGTAATTAATGGAGGCAAAAATAGAAAACGATACCTATTAGTGTCTTTTACAAATAAAAAATTTGTTATTTTTGAGATAATTTTCTTATATATAAAAGTGGAGGAAGGAATTTCTTATGTGAATAAAAATGGTGAAAGAGATTTCAAGAGTGAGTTGATCAATAGAATTTTTATCATATCATGAAATGCATAAAAAAAGACTAAAGCAACTACGGGGGCAATTTGGTCATATTATAGCAAAGCATTTTAGGATTTTTTTTTAAAATCAGAGGCATGTGGTTATAATTAATGTTACTATATGTTATCTAATTACATAAATTACTATGATGATCACTTATTATAATAATAATACTAGGGTTTTAAATATAATATTAAGATTAATACTCACACTTACGTAGGGGGTCTAGTAGCTCCAATTTTAATTTGGTAGACCCAAGTGAATATTTATGAAAACTTGGTAGACCCATCCTTTCAACCAAGGATATATTTATGATACTTAATTATATATTTATCATCTAGATCAGTTCATTAATGAAAATTATAAGTTTTAACATATGCATGAATATTCCATTTATACGTAAATAATTCCTTTTTTATTTAAATATAACCTTTTCATGATTATACATGATTTTTTATTTTTAATTAAATTATGCTATTTTAATCATAATAAGTACCTTGATTTGAGTATTAACCCTTAAACCATTGTTTTAACTAATTCAATGATGATCAATTTTCAGTGACTTGCTAGTACACATATAGTTTAACATTATTTTATTAGATAAATATATTGCAAATAAATTAAAGTGATGGTAAATTGACGGTAATGGATCATAATTAATTATTCCAGTAAAACATTATTTTATACAAAAAGGGAATGTCTCTTTTCATCTCTTTTATGTGTGTCTGTGTGAAAAAAGGTAGTAAGAAAAAGAAGAGAGTGGGTCATATGTTCTTTTTGTAGTGTTAATATTCTTGTGTTAAATGATTATGTTATGTGTCACACGCATAATTAATCAATACTATATAATTAAGACATGAATGAAGGACTCAAAAATTCACAATAATTAATTAATGGGGGCACAACTCACAACAATCTCACAACTTTTAACTTCTCTTGAAACGTTGCAAGTGGGTTTCATCCATTTTTGTGCTGTAAAGTTGATAAAATATCCAAAAAGGTAACATATTCCCCCTAATATTATTCCATTTTATTTTCAGCATAATAAATAAAAAAAGAATTAAGTTGCAAATTTGTCCTAAAAGCTTTTTTCAAAGCCTTGATACCTTTGAAATTATTTTTAGGAGCAATTTTATCCCAGAAATTTTGAAATAGAGAAAATTTTGGGAGAATTACCTAGATGTCCCAAGTAAGGGAATGCATTGCAAAATTGTCCCAAGAAGTTGTCAATAACAAGTTGAGAAGCACCATTTACAAGTGAAGCAGCTACCATTAACAACCTCTTGGGACCATTTTGTAATACATTCCCTTATTTGGGACCTCTAGGTAATTCTCTCACAAAATTTTACCCCATTCTATTAAAAAGCTAATATTGTTTGTTAATATTTTTAATAGTAAGGGGTAAATTGCTTCTAAAAAAACTTCCGAAGCAATATTGCTTCAAGCGAAAAAATTTTAAGACAAATTTGCACATTAAATCATTCAAAAAATAAGATATTTATCCCTATATATACACATATAATATTTTCTTGCTAATATTTCACATGAAGTATAAATAAAAATTTGGTAGGAAGGAAAATTTGTTCCTTAGGGTATGTCATTAAACCACCTTTTTCCTCTCTTGTTGTGTGTGTGTATCCATCCATTGGTCTAACACCAACATTGTACAAATTTTTTCTTTTGATCAATAATTCAATATCAACATTAATCAATCATCAATATTTTTATAGCATTGTCAAGTCTTCTGGCTTAGTAACACTAAGCACTTCCCTCAAATCAATTTTAAATGTGACTTTGTGAGTTCATCCCTTCATAAGTACAGTGTCCATTTAGAAATACAGTAGAGAAGTACTTTTACGCAAGCCGAGTTAAATATGTGGAGGAGATTATCTCGTTTTATAGAAAAACACTGTTGAACGTGCTTATGGGGAGTAAATAAGCTTTTCCAAACAATCACACAATGTATGAGTTTCTTCGACCGTGGGAAAGAGAAAAAAAGAAAAATTTAACAATCATAAATACAATGAGCATGCTCATGAATATCAATATAATAATAAGGCAACACAAGCAAAAATTAGCAGACAATTTGTGATCCATACATACATTAAAATATTATTAATTCATAAGGAAAAGGTAATTTAAAATAATTATAGAAGCTGGTTGGGGCACGTTAAGTCCATTTGGAAGGAAAAAGTCAATGGTCAAGATCATTCTAAAAGAAAAATCAACTGAGACAATTAGAATTTTAAAGGTGTTGAACGGAAAAAGCGATTTGATTTGAAAATCAAGGACGATTTTGACGTAAAGTTAATTAATTTTCATTATCTAACCCCCACCAAACAAAAAAAGGCCCAATCTTATTTATTACGCTTAGAAACTTTACCATACCAACTATTTATGTCTTTTCAGAATGCTGCTTTTATTTTTTTTAAAAAAAGTCATCAATATATATATACACACATATAATCAAATCATCACTATATATATAAAAAAAATTTCAAGTTATAATGTAGGTATTTAAAAAAAATAGTGAAACTTTATTATTACTTTTGTTTTTTTGGACATAATTTAGTTGTATTTTTTAATTGTTTTTCAGATATGATCATCTTATGTTGGCTGTGGATCTTATGTTGCAGATAATAGAGCCCTCCAACATATTTGCTTCTCTTCAATGATCAAAGAATGTAATTAAAGAAATTAATTTCTTAAGATTTAATAAACATTTTATTAATAATAATTTGAAATTAACTAGGAGCTAATAAAAAGAAGAAACACAAAACAAATATACACCAAACATCAATTTATCAAATTTATAAAATTAGAAGGGTACTAAATTAATAAAGCGGAAATCGCATAAAACTGTCATATTTTAAAGAAAAAACAATTTTCTTTTTCTTTAAAATTATCTGACAAAAATTTTTCTCTTGAATTTTTGAATTTGTTCTCTTTACCCTCACGCCAATAATTAATCCATTGTTTTACTAACATGCACTGTTGTTGATATGCCATTAACCATGCACCAACTTAAACTTAGAATTTTCAAATATCACTTAAATTTTAATTCATGTGTAAATAATTATAATTAATTTTTCTGACAAACACTTTATGAAAACTCATTCACTCAAACCAATACAAAACTTTTGTGTAAATTATAAATTAGATTGAAAAAATAGTTTTTAACGCTAATCGAAATAAGTATATAATGACTTTACCCAACAACAAATCTAATCTCTTTTAGGGTACTAAAGGCAAAGTGTTGGGAAGTTTCTACAATGCTCCTCCCAAGTAGGTTGCTACATACACAAAGGTTGCGATTTGAATACCCAATAATATATATAATCCTTCGAATACTTTTTATTATACAATGCAAATGACTAAATTAGATCAAAGCGTTAGTTAAAAATAGTAAATATGTGAAAATTAAAATGCAACTTAATTTCAGAAACATCCTTACTTATGAAGAGAGAGCGAGTGGGAAATGAAAGAATGGCCAATAATTAATTGATGTAGGTAGACTAACCAATAATTAATGAAGACAAAATAAAAAATGATATTAAGAATTTCAGAGGAGTTATTAATATATCTTATAACTAAAATTAAGTCATCAGCAAATAAATTATCTTATATAGGAACGGTGGAGTGGATGTGTATTAATGAGGATTCAAAAGACAAATAAAAATGGTCAATATGGACACATTGGTTAGGTAAGATTTGAAGGAAATATTTTGAAGGCTATCACTTTCACTTTGAAAAACAATTAATTAAAGTGGAATTAGTTGGGTGAAAGAAGAAATTCCGTGTTCCACTCACAAATGTTAACTCTGCTTCAAACATGTTTTTATGAGCATTTACTTATTTTCACCCACTTGTATAGGTACAATTTAAGAAACTTTTTGCTTTTTAATATATATATATATAGTAGTTTTTAATCCTCTTAAATAATTTTCACTTGCAAATTTTGATGGGACCTTCAATTCAGCCTTTCCACATCATTAGGGTCCATCTAGTGGATATAATTATCATGATAATTAATGTTATTTACTTAATTTTACATATAACATACAAATAATTGAATGGGTAGATTAAAAATTGGTTAAAATTAGTTACGAGTGAACAATGCATGATAGAAATTTATTTTACTTTTTAATGAGGTATGTAAGTGATAATTAATAAAGTGATATAACATATAATTAATGAGGACTGAAAATAAAAAAATTAATTAAATTCTTATAAGTATATTTTTATAAATAAGACCAAGTCACCCTATAATTGTATCTTATACATAGGGTAGAGGGAGTATTTATCACTTCAAGATTGTTTTCATCATTTTAATTACATCTCGTACAAAATTTAAAACCTAATGTTTGTGAAAATAGCCAATTTGTCGCTAAATAAATGATATTGTTGATATTTTGTTCTTATGATAACAAAAACCCAAAAATGTGGCAGGATTTGGAATCTGGTCTAATGTTTGTGAAACTGTGTTGGATCTGTCAAAGGAGTTTTGAAACTCGAGTTTCAACTTTTGCAAATTCAAGTTCTGTAATTGTCTTAGGATATTGAAACTGGAAGTTTTGAAAAAGAAGTTCTGAGATCAAGTTCAAAAACTCGAGTCCTAAATTTTCAGAACTTGAAGTTTCATAACATGCGTACAGAACTGGAAGTCAAAACTTGAGGTTTCAGCTTCAAGTTTTCTCATCATGTTATATAACTCGAATTCCAATTTCATAGAAGTCGAGTTTCGCAGAACTAGTAGTGAAAACTGGAAGTTTAAGATTCAAGTTTCACAAAATTCAAGTTTCAGGTTTTCAGAACTCGAGTCCTGCTATTTTCCAAACTCAAGTTCCATGACTTACAAAATTCCATCAATTCAAAAACTTGATATTCAAACTCGAGTCTTCTCTGGAAGTTTTTTAAAACTTGAGTTCCTGAGATTCTGAACTCGAGTCTCAAGGACATTTTCAATTGAACAGTTTTTCACACATCTTAAAACTCGAGTCCACATTTTCATAACTTGGGGTTTTATAATTGCAACTCAAAACTTGATATCCAAACTTCAAGTTCCAAATAAAAGTTTTCAAACTGTTCTTCAGAACTCTCATTGCAAACTCGAGTCCCAAATGAAAATTTATAAAAACTCGAGTTATGTTTATGAAAACAAGAAGTTTAACTACTGAGCTTTCAAACCTGATGCTACAGAACTCGAGTCATCAAATGTTGAGAACTCGAGTTCTCCATTCTCTGACACAGCTATGCCTAACGTGTACTAGAGCTTTCCATTTTCGTGCTTGGACATTTTGAATATTACATACCCTCATAAATGCTTCTGTAGGTCTTTCATTAAAATAAATGTAGTTTGACCGAGGACATGTCCAAGCATTAATATCATCTTTGTGGGCGTTGAATTGCATTAACTACAGCATTAATGACAGACATGAAAAGCTGAGGATATGAGTAACGGACAACATCCTTACTCTCTAACGGAGATTCAATTTCTAAGTAACAGCTATTAAATGCAGTCTCAGCTATATAATGAAGAAGCTTTGAAGACAGAAAGAGAAGAACAACGAACAAACTTTATTACGCTGTTAATACCTTCTATCATTTTGTTTATAGATATTTTGTGAGCTTTAGTATTTGACTATCCACTCTTACAAGAGAGTTTATTCTGTCAATCTTGATTGTTTTAGTGTGAGATATTTAAAGTTGGGACCTTGAATCTGTTGGGTTGAGATTAGGTCGAAAAACAGAGCACGAGAGACTCTGTTTTAGTTTGTGTTGTAAAGGGGAGTAAGCCTCCAGTTGTAAAGGCTCGATGAGGCTTGATTGTTGTTGATTAGTGGATTTGGAAATCTCAGAGGAGCTCTGAGGACTGGATCTAGAAAGATAATTGTAGAAACTGATTGTCTAAGCATATATAACCTGCTAAGGAAAGGGGAGGTAAAGGGCTATGATTGGAACAGGGTAAACATTATATAACAATGTTTAAGCTTGTTGGGGTTTGACCTTTCCATGGGCTGGGTGCAGTCAAGTGTTACGGGGAGAGGTAATAAAGTTGCTAATACATTGGCAACTAATGTAATGGGAGGATTGGTACTTCAAGGATGGCTCAATAAGCCACCAACCTCTCAAATATAGATGATGGAAGGAGATTTGGAAGAGATACAGGAAACGTAGGGCAGCTGGATAGGAATAGGCTAAGAAAGAATACACATGTTGCAATACAAAATGTAGTGTAACATTAGATCTTTACTGATACTTAGTTTTTTTTTTTAGTTTGGTAAGTTGAGTGTTAGGCTGTAATGGTAAGTTTTTTGAGAGTTTTTTTTTGTTTCGACTATTGGTGATTGCAATAGTTTAATTTGTGTTCTTTGGTGAGATTGTGATTTAGGCTATATTGGTAGTTTTTTTTCGAGAGCTTTATTGGTTTCGACTATTGATGATTGTAATACTTTTTTTTTGGTAATTAATAAAATTGACTCTTCTAATAAAAAAAATTACATCTCGATCATTCTTTTTGATGAAAGAACAAATAAGTTAAGTTTTTCACCAAAAATGGAAAGAACATATTCTTTATATGTAAGCATATTTGTATGTATGTGTGGTTCATTTATAAATTTTATTTTTTTTATTTCTACCTTCAATTTAAATGTCACAATGTTTTAAATATTCAGGAATATGATAGATAATTTTCATTTTCTTATATATATATATATATGGGAAAATGACCATAAAGTAGCTTTTGAATTCAGTTAACCCCATTTGGTGCCATCAGTTTGGTAAAGGATAGATTGCTATCTATCAGTAATTTGGGTTTTTCCATATTTATGCTAAATGAAAGAAATACCCATTAAGTAATAATAGATTAGAAGTAACGCAAGACACAAACGTATTGTTTAGAGATTGTAACGAAGCTTCCTGCGTACTTCATTGAAGATTGCAAGTTGAAAGAGGAGGTAAATTGAATTAATTTTTCACACAAAAACTCTTCTCCTACCCCTCTAACCATAACCATGATGTTGTCATAGTTGATGTTGATTAAGTTTGGTTGTGATTAAGTGGGTATGAAGGTGAATACGGGGTGAGCACAAACTTATGTAAAATGGACATCCTTCATCTTGGTGTGTTGACTTTTTTTTGGGTTTGTGCATTCTAAGATGTGAGATACATATGGATGGGTAATGTATGATAGGGTTTGAATTGAGTGATATGTTATTAATGATGGGGATTGAAGCATCCAAGTGTGTACAACAGTAAAATTTCATATTACCTGAGATGGGCATTTAATCTTTTTATGATTATTTATCCAAAAAATGGATCCATTCATTAGAATGCAAGCCTAATATGTGTTAATACTAAGAAAGCCTATTTCAAGTAAATATTGGTAATGATGGCTTGGGTATGACTTATTAGGATAGGGGAAATGGGAGGAAGAAGGGGGTGATGGCATACATGGATGCATCTATGAGGTTAAACATGATGTATGATATATGTAGTCAAAAGCATACATATAGTTTTCAAAACATAAACTGAAAATGGAGGAAGTAAGTATGTAGTGCTTTGATCTCTTATCGTTTAAAGGTCAAATTTAATACTCAAGATTGTGCAATTAGTGGCACAACTCCGAGGTCGATCTCTAAGGAGCTTAATTGTCTCTAGGTAATTAATTAGCAAATTAATTCAACAAGATTAAGGGAAAATGATTCTGTCATTCTAATCTGGATCAAATTCATTATCTAATCTATTATTTATTTTAATTTCCTTATCACTTAAAATGAAATAATATTATATTGGAACAAGAAAGTGAATCAATATCTAAATAGCTTCCCAAGGGTTATGAATATGCCTTTATTACCTTAAGGCACAAAATGTATGTGATGTGCAAGGATAAAGGTTATCCTTGGAGGATAACTGCAAAAGCAGTTGGGAAGAGCACTAGTTTCATACATGTGTTAAAATTAAAAATAAACATATGCATAAGGCCTAAGAAAATCTTCAAGTACTTGCCTGATATCATCAATTATAATTGAAGAGGTTAGGGATCCCATTGAAATGAGGCCAAATGAAATTAAAAAGAGATTACAAGGTGAGCCTGACGTATAAGCAAGCATATATGGCGAAGGAGAAAGCATTGGAGGACATACATGGCAGACTGAATTAGTATATATGTTATACCGTGGATTTGTGAAAGGTTGAAGGAAAGTGTTGGAAAAACTGTTGTTGAATGGGTGACTAGTGCGATCAATACATTTGAGCGTGTATTCATGACATACGAATGCTTTATAGAGGGATTTGTTACCAATGCTAGACTTATATTATATATTGATGATTGGGTGGACCGTATTAAAGGACATTATTGTCTGTTTCTGCGGATGATGCAGACAATAAAATGTTCCTGCTTGCGATGGCTATTGTGAAGGGGGAAACATTGGACAATTGGAC
The DNA here is from genome assembly GCA_025593235.1 of Vachellia pachyceras. Taxonomy (NCBI): domain Eukaryota; kingdom Viridiplantae; phylum Streptophyta; class Magnoliopsida; order Fabales; family Fabaceae; genus Vachellia; species Vachellia pachyceras. Next base: position 15,254 of record JANTPZ010001918.1, on the reverse strand, counting down.
ATGGTTCTTGCACATGGTTAAACAAATAATTGGTTCAATGCAAGTAACAATTATGTCTGACTATCATAATGCAATAATTGGTGCCATACAAGCTATATTCAAAGGTGACTGACATATGTATTATTATAGGTAAGTTAAGGAAAACTTCAGTGTATAAATGATTAAATTAAATATAGGTAAGAGGAAGATGAGTGTTTGTTCAAGGCATGATAGGTTAAAGTTGTGTTTGATATGATAACATATGTTAGAATAGGATTTGACCAAGAGGGGGGGTGAATTGGTCAGATTAAAAATTTTAACACTTAAATCAAAATAAGAGTAAAGTCAGAAAGAGTAAAAGGAAAATGAACATGGAGATTTATCCTGGTTCGGTCCCTTTGACCTACGTCAGTCCTCAGAGCGCCTCTAAGCTTTATAATCCACTAATCACCAACAAATCAGGCTCACCAGCCTTTACAATGGAAATTCACACTCCCTCTTACAATACGCAATGAAACAGAGTCTCACATTCTCTATTTTCTGACTAAATCTCAACCCAACAAATTCAAGGTCCCAACCTTGAATATCTCACAGATTTACGAAAGAATTGAATGATACAAACTCTCTTGAAGAGTGAATAAAGAACAATGAAGCTCAGAAGAAATATTCAAAGTAGTGACAGAAGGTTGTTGACGCAGTAATGGCTTATATTAAATTCAATCGCAGTCATCCTCTTCTGTCTTTAAAGCTTCCTGTATTTATAGAGGAGTAATAAGAATATATCCATTACTCAGATTTGAATATTTGTTAGAGAAAAGCTTTTGTTCGTTACTCTCATCGGATGTGGTTGTTGAACGCCATAAATGCTTCATTAATGTTGTGGTTCAACTGATGCGCCGGAGTTCATTAATTGCTCGTCTTCATTCCTCGGACTGCCTGACTTGTTTAATGAATGTTCTACAAGACATTTATTAGGGCATGTAACGTTTAAATATAGATATGAAATAGGAAAGTTTCAGAGAACGATAGGCTTAGCTGTCATAGCCGAAATGTGTCAGAGAAAGCATACTTGAGTTTTTCTTTACAATACTTGAGTGTTAGATAGTAAAACCATTGTAAATTTGAAATTTTGAAACTTTGTAAATCACTACTCGAGTGTTTTGAGACAATACTTGAGTGTTAACAACTTTATTGAAGTTACTCGAGTGTTTTCTGAGAGTGTTGCAGAATATTTTTAAAATTCAGTCCAAACACTCGAGTGTTTAAGTTCTTGTACTCGAGTGATAGGAATACTTTCAGCTGCCACTCGAGTGTTCAAAGAAAAACTTAAAGTGAAATCATTTGAAATGTCACAATACTCAAGTGTTGAAACCATAATACTTGAGTGTTGTTATTTTTCTGCCATTATTCGGGTGTTAGGATGGAAGTGTTGTGTTTTAGAAGAGATGGTGCTCGATATTCGAGTATTCAAAAGTCAATACTCGAGTGTTGTCAACACTTTCACCTAATACTCAAGTGTTGTGCTTGAAGTGTTGACTTACGTTTGAAAACTTTGCCCGATACTCGAGTGTTAAAAACTAGCACTTGAGTGTTGGCAACACTTTCTCCACAACACTAGTGTTATGCTTCAATTTCAAGTATTTTGACTCAATACTCGAGTATTCAGAACTCAATACTCGAGTGTTGTCAATACTTTCATTTGTGACTCAAGTATTCTGCTTCAAGTGTTGAGTATTATTTTGAAAATAAAGCATGATACTCGAGTATTACAACACAATACTCGAGTGTTGTCAATAATTCAGCACAATACTTGAGTCTCATATGAAATGTATTCTGATTTTAACACCATTACTCGAGTGTTGTAAAACATTACTCAAGTGTTTGCAACACTTCATCTTAATACTTGAGTTTTCACTTAAAGTGTTGAATTTCAGAAACATTTTAACTCACAATACTCGAGTATTGGAGTTTAGAACTCGAGTATTACAACACTCTCAACAAGAACTCAAGTGTTGTCTGAAAGTATTGATTTTTAACTTATGAAAAACCTTGATACTTGAGTATTAAAGCATAGTACTCGAGTATTCTCAATACTTTTATACAAACTTGATGACTTGATCACAAAACTCGAGTGTTTACTAAGAACACTTCATCATCAACAATTTAAGCTTTATAATTCCTGAAATCATTTTGTTATTATCAAAATAAGCATCAACAACATATGCAAGACTTGAAGCTGAGTTCCATATTGCAATGGCAGCATGAGCAATTTCAGTCAACAGTCATTTGAGTAGTCGATAAATCATGGTGATATTGATAGGTGGGCCATAAGTAGGTTTCCATATAAACAATGGTCAACGAAACTTGCTGAATCGTTTAATACTTGGATGGTTAAAGAGGTGATATAATGTTGCCTAACTAATCCATAAGCATTATGAGAAAGTAGCAAAGAAGATATATGCAATAAGCATGTCAATGAGTAAATGGAAAATGGTGTAAGCCTAAATATAGATGCAAGATTGATTGAAAATGGAGTTAGATCTAAAGACATCCATGCATTACCTTACAGACAGGGTCGGGTATGTGTCTATACATCAACAAGTACCTTACATGTCAGTCTTTGTTTGAGGGAGTGCAGTTGTGCAAAATGGTAAATGTTCGGCATTCCATGTTCACACACTTGTGCATCCATCAAGGCTATTCATCAAAATGTATATAATTATGTTGACGAATGCTACAAGATAACATCTCAAGAAAAGATGTATAGTAGGTCGATGATTTCAGTTGTAACAATTGATATGCTAGATCCTAACAACTATCATTTGGACAATATAGTTGGTCAACCATTCTTATCACCACCTAAGAGTACTCAATAATCGGGAAGGCCAATAACTAAAAGGCAAGAATCCCATTTTCAAAAGAAGATGTACTAGTGTAGCTTATGCCATTAAGTTGGACACACAAAACTAACATGCAAAAATCCAAACCCAAGTTAAACTTGAATATCTACGTTTTGTAAAAATGCAAGACTTTAGAGTTCGTGCATCTCATAATGTTTTGTGTGAATTTTTATGTTGCATAGGAATGTATAAGGTTAGTCACTACTATTTTGTTTCATTGGCAATGACAAGAAAATATTAGGTCAATGTGAAATCTTAAAGTTCACTTGTCATTTTGCAAATCTGTAACTTTTTGCTGCCATATGGATATTGAAGTGTTGTCATGCCATTCATGAAGTTATCAATATCATTGACCATGTTGTTAATGTTGTTTATTATTGTTTTTTGTATATAGGTTTTACGTATATAAGTAATATGAAATTTTTGTTGGCAATGACAAGAAAACAATACTTGAAGGTGAAATGGTAATCTTCATTTGTTGTCTTGCAAATTTATAACTTTTTGTTGTCACATAGATACTAAAGTGTTGTCAATGCCATCAGTGAATTGACAATATCTTTAATAGTGCTGTCAATACTGTTTATTTGTTTTTTTTTGTATATAGGTTATACGCATGTGAGTAATATGGAATTTTTGTTGGTAATAACAAGATAACAATACTTGAAGGTGAAATGGTAATCTTCATTTTTCATTTGCAAATTTATAACTTCTTGTTGTCATATGGATACTGAGAAGTTGTCAATGGACAATGAACATTTTTTAATATGTAACTTAGTAGAAGGACATGGGTAGTCTGAAGTACATGTTGGGAGGAGGATACCGTTAGTTGTTATTACTTGTTAGAGCTATCAATATACTATTCATAGTTGTTAATGAACAAAACAACATCATTAGGGTCATATGAGTTCAGATGTTGTCAATAGCTTGAGAGGACTTGCAATACCATATATAAAGTTGTCAATGAATAATGAGCAGTTTTTAATATGTAACTCAATGGAAGGACATTGCAACATGAAGTACATGCTGGAAGGAGTATAGTATTAGCTGTCATTACTTATGTTAGAGTTGTCAATATGCTAGTTACAGTTGTCAACCAATGAAACAATAGGATATGATCTATAGATAATAAGGGATAGAGGAAAGTAATGAATTAAAAACAAACCATTTGTGATTTTGATTGAAATGGTTGGTTCTTACATATTCAAAACATGATTACTTGCCCACAAAGATGTCCCTTTGAAAGGTTAAGCTATAAGATTAAGATCTTAATGACCATCAAATGGGTTGTTGACTAATTATAGTTTATTATTGAATTATGTCTCCTCTTTGGTCCCTCAATGTCAAAATCAACTGATATAATATTAATATATAAATTGTTTTCCGATATTATTGAATATAAATGATTCGTTAATTTGGGGTTTGTAGAAATACTTTGATTTGTCCTCCCATTGCTTTTGATTACTTAATGTAATATTTAATATTAATTTAGTCACTCGAAATGGGTGTTGGTAGTACATTCAACCGTTACTGTAATGGGTAACACCCTCATAGATTATGAAAGGATTAAGATTTATATAAGATTAACTCTTTAATGATACAAAAAAGAGCAACACCTAAGTTTGCAGAATAATTTATTCAAAATTTAATAATGAGTTTATTGCAAAGAAAGATGGATAAGAGACATAGGCCCCGTTTGTATTAGTATTGAACAAAGTACATTTAAACAAGTTAAGATATAATGCTCCTCATGTACTTACCTTATAGATCGTAAAACACACCAAAAGTTAGCTTTTAGACTAATTGAAACGGGCACATGGGAATCCAAAACATTGACTTCAAGCCTAGCGACAAAAGAAACTTGAAGAAAACAAAAGGGGAGGAGAGGGACAATTTCGCTATGGTATTGTGCATTGTGGCGTGGCGTAATTTTGTCATGGTGAAGTAGTGAACATTGTTTACTATAACTTATCTGTAAAACTCATCAAGCTTTTGAGAATTCATAATTTGAGCTACATGCATCTAATTCGAGTAAGATTCAAGTTTCTACTCCAATCTTTGAACAAGATTTTCCGGTAATGTCTAATTTACAATCATTTAATTATTACAGAAGAGGAATTGAGAACGTGAAATTCCAAACAAGTCAAATTAGACACTTTACAAGTTTGAAATCACTTGAGCAACCTTGATCTTGGCTTTTTCACAAAGACAACTAGCCGATAACCACATTGTATTAACTATCATGAACAAAATCATTGATTCAATATTGAGCATAAAAAGCTTACCAAATGCAATTTTACCCTCTTGGGTCTCCATATTTACGGCAAGAGTAATATGAAGCAACTAGCTAAAGGGAATGGACACATAAATCTTCCACCCCATTCCTACAACAATAAACATTGAAGGTGGGATTTGGTGATCTACTCAAATATTCAAAAGTCAAGTGCTACCACTACCAGAAAATGTCATTTATTTAGCGAAGAATTGGTTATTTTCAATCGCTAAAACGAGAGTAGCTAATATTTTCTGTCGTAAATGAAAATTTTCTGATGAAAAATAGCCATTTAGCGATGGATTTTTCCGTTACTAAATATCATTTTTCTGATAACGTACATTACAAAATTAACTAAGAAACATAAACTGATTTAAGCTTGCACTACAAAATGCTTCATCAAGGAAACATTCACTACTATAGAAGGGGATTTTCACATTCTCTTCTAATGTTCATTTGGATGAATGGAATGGAAAGAGCTTCCTCTCACATCCATTTTCAAAGTTATACCACATCTAATTACTTCTAATATTCCTCACACTGACGTTTCGTACAAAATGAAGTGAAATTTTCAAAAAAAAAAAGGAAAGGATATGAAAAGTGTCTATTGTAGTAGTGATTATAAAGCGTGTGCTACTTATTAAACCTTTTGTAGTAGAACTATAATGGAAGATTGATTTGTGTGGTAATAACTACTGTTTGAGAAATGTAATTCAAATTGCATAACATTTTAGTCCAAATTAAACATCACCTTTGATTAATTAGTCTTAAAAACCTCACTGACTAACTCTAAATCTGGATTAAATATTTTTGGGGTGTTACACAAAGCTTTATTGTAAAGGTTACTGTGGATTTACACAAGTAAAGCCCTAGAACTATAATAGAAGATTGATTTGCGTGGTAATAAGTTCTGTTGATAAATGTAATTCAAATGGCATCATATTTTTTGCCCGCAAATTTGCATAACGTTGTACGTAATTTGCTAAGGAATTACATTATGAATTCCTGAAATAAATAAACTAATAACTAAATAAAATTTTGAAAATGCACAAAAAAGTATAATTTTTTAGGAAAAATGGGTTATCTTGGTAGATAGCACATCTTTAATTTTTCTATCTCATCTTTATTTGTACGATTAGAAAGTTATGAGGATGTTGATAAACTATAGTTAATTAACTCCTTTCATAAATTTATCTACCAGACATTTCACATCAAAATTAAAGAAATTAAGAATCTACTAATTAAGTAAAACCCTGTATGTATATCCCTCCGTTCTGATAAAAAGATGGTTTGAAGTGAAAGAAGGAAACAAAGTTAATGAATGAAGTTGGTGCAATTCCTCATTCAAAGAATATATGATAAACCATAATGAAAGAGTACGTGCATTGAAGAAAAATGGTAAGCAATATATATATATATATTTTATAACACGTGCAGTTGGGAACCAATAATAGCAGTTTTCAGTGAAAGGACTCGGTTTCACTTAAAAAATGACTTGGGGTTTGATTCTATTATATGCAAAAAGGAAAAAAAAAGAAAGAGAAAGGATAATTATATTTCTTTTAGTTTAATTTGAATTTAATAAAAATTCAAGTTTAGAATAATTGTAAATTTAGAGTCCTAATAATATGTTTGTGTTCAGCAAACACAGGGTGGTCATTAAAAATACAAGTACGGCACGGATCTTATCTTTCATTTTCAAATAATATATTTTTTGTATCCCCAGAATAATTTTTTTGACATATATATGAATAATATCATGTAACTCACATGCACAACACTAACAATTTTTTTTCTTCAATTAATTATGACTTGTCCCTACAAATTTTCTTCCACTGATTATTGTATATTCTCTCTGTCCCTCCTTCTCCTTTCCACCATTTGCTTCTCGATTGAATGATTATTTAGGCATCACCAAACCCTACTTTAGTCAAGGTATTATTAATTGTCATCAACATGGTACTGATTAATTTGAACTCAATAATTAGTTTGCCAACTTTAATATTTTAGATTATGTTACAAGTTTTCCGAGTCTTAATTACATCATCTTTTTAATAATATGATTTCCTTCCTCCAATCTTTCAGTAATAACCAGAGTGCGTGGTTACTTTTGCTTAATTAATTTACCTGTTGGGTTTTACTTAATCACCACTTCTCTGGTCGTATTTTAAGGCAAAGAGGGTTGTTTTGGTCCACTTATAAGTCACATAAATGATTAAATTTTTCACAATTTCACCATTTACTTATTATGCATAGGCTTTTCTCTCTCTGTTTTTTTTTTTGCCAGAAATAGAATTATATTAAATAAACTTAAGAACCACAGTACAAATGTCTAAAAATAAACCCAACAAATAGAGGGGTCAAAGCACAAACAAAAAACTCTAAGCCCAACAATAGTACTAAACCAAACCCTAACCCTAAGATAGACAAAGAACCATATGAGTTGTTGCCGCTGCCACCACCGTCGTGTTAAGGAAAGAGAGAAAACTCCGGTAACTCCACCGGAAACAAGGGATGTGGATTCAAAGAAGAATCACATAACAATTCCATCCCAATAGAGATGTCTGCTACCGTGAGAGCAGATTTACTATCACCACCCAACAACTGCTGCGTTGAGAGAAGCACCGCCATCCACAAAGACGGCCCATATACCCAAAAAGATTCCAACCATCGTTGCCAGTCACTCCCAAACCCAATACCACAAGTTCTGAGCATAGAAAACAAAACATCATGCCAGACAAGCCAGACCAGAAAAAATAGATAAAATAAGTAGACATAGTTAAGGGAGAAGCGAGTAGACGATGAAACTCCCATTATCCTCCACATAACCGCTAGCCTCACCATGTTCGAACTAGCCCTCCTTTTCTTGAAAGATTCCACACAGATCAAGATGGCATTAACTATGAGAGGAGAAATTAAAAACCCTAACCCTAAAAAAGATAATCCCCACACCGAATGATCTCCCTTCCAACCAAAACCCGGAGGGAGAGGCGTCAGAAACCACTAGTTGGAGGCAAGCTAGCTCACGGAAATAGAGCACTCAAAGACTCCATGCAAGGAGAGATACACTCCATGCAAGGATAAAAGTAGGATTCCCTTAGTCGCACTTTCCAGAGGCTTTTTTCTAATGCAAGGAGAAAAGTAGATATTCAATCTGGGTAAGGATGAAAATTGTTCAATTTGAAGGAAAAGTTAATAAGGTTTAAAACTTTTCTTGATTCCCCTAAAATAGGGGTGTCCAAAAATCATATGGTCTGTTTTTGTTCAGTCCAATCTCAGGTGGTCCGATCTAGTTATGTTTAGTCAAAATAAGTAATATGATAAAATCAGACTGGATTTGTCCAAACTCCTTGGTCAAACTTAATTGGTTCTAGACTAAATGACTAGACCCCTTTGTCTAGTATGGTCTAAGTGATTTTCTTAAAAGTATTTTACCATTTATGTGATGCTTTTTTATTTTTATTTAATAGGATTGGAGACTCATGGATTTTTAATTAAATTTTATTATTTTGGGATGATTTTATTTGTTTGTAATTATTTTTATTATGGTAATTGTGTTTATCATCTTTAATATTCGGCCTTTCATAGAGATGAGGTTATGGATTGCCTAGACCAGTCAACTAACTAGTCTAGTAGACCAAGTCCAGTCAACCCGACCTTGGTTTTCTATTGGACCGAACCATGGATTGCCAAACCCAATCTTTCTAAGAAAATAGATCAGATTTTGATTGGGCTTTCGTTCGGTCTGGTTTGATCCAGTCTTTCCATTGTATATCCCTACCTTGAAACATATTGGAAGTTAATTACCTATAAATATAACCATATGAGTAATTAAGTATAAGACACCTATAAAGTATTTTTAGTTCTAATTATATTATTAATTAGCGGACTTAGAAAATATTCTTTGGTCATACTCATAAGGTAGATAGAGTCTTTTTATTCTTTTTTATAGGTCACAACATTAAATTTTTTATATGAATGTAAAATTTTACCCTTTAATAACTATTGTGTAAACTTTATTCTCATAAGATATAGTGTATATTAAAGGCTTACACTTCAATTTTACTCCAAAAATTTTGGTGTAACAACTGTGAGTATCTGAAAGTTTTTTTAGGTATTAAAATGAGAGGTTTTTTTCTGGAAAAAAATTGAGAGCATTATCACCCTAATTTAACGGTAGTCAAATAGACATATGCCACGTTAGACTTTATGCCATGTATGATTCCACATGGATATATTGTGCTTTCATCGTCTTTGTCGTATTTGCTTTAAAAGTTTTCCGTAAAAGAATAATATTTCCTTGGAAGTATAAGAAAAGGAGCAATGTCTCTCGGCATGATGATATTCTCCTCTGTATGTTACTATTGATTGGTATTGGGTTTATTCCACATGTTTTCTTGCTAAACAACCATTTAAGGCACTGCATCTAGTATACCTACTGCAATACCAAAAGCTAATTAAATTATAAGGAGAATCATAATTAGAAGATAAAATGTCTGATAAGTCCTAAAAATAGTTAATTAGCCTCCTCTGTTGTTATTGAGTGTGGTTAAAAAGTCTTTGAAACTTGTTAGTTATTATATTCCTTGAATGTGATCTAATTGTGATTCTCCTTTAATTGCACACAAATTTGATTAAATGAATTCAATTGCAAGAGTTGGATATTCATGTTTGACTTTGACGAATTAAACTCGTTTGCAGTGATGCTAAAAGGAAAAGGGAATGGATCAATACTAAGGGTAGGGTGAATCTGATAGTTTCTTACATGTACTTCATTTTTGGGTCGTCAACAATCTTTTGTATGCTTTTCTTTTATTGTGTTGCCAAATTTGGTTGACATATATAGATCATGTTTTAACACTTCTGAGATAACATTAAATTTAAATTTAAAAAACTTTTAAATAGCCAGTGATCTTACCGAAAAATTTATGAAACCCAAAAGAACCTTAATCATATATTAAATATGGGTAAAGATGAAAAGTTATTAGATTTAATGATAGAGTTAATGAGATTTACAATTTTTCTTTGTTTAGAGAATATGACCACAAAAGTGATTTATAAGTAAGACCAGAAAGTATGTGTGACACATTAATTGTTTTTTTCATAAGTAATTACATCCAAATAAACCTCACCAAACTCTTACAAGGGAGAGGGAAATTAAAGACTCTCAAAGGGGTAATAATTGGTATACGTATAAAAGATTAATCTTAGGAGATTTGAATCAAGATCACATGAAGCAATTTGTCAATGGTTCAGTCATTAATATATTTGATTCTCTTCTTTTTGCATTGCATGCATGTGGGAAAGAGATGGGTTGTATGGCAAGAAAACACACACACACACACACACACTCATATTCATGTGGGAAAAGCTATTTCACACACACACACACACACACACACACATGTATATATGTATGTATGTAAAATTTGTTGAATGGATTCGTAGAGACTAGGATTTGGCGTGGGGGATAAAAGTAGGATATGGTGTTGACGTATCGAGATGTAAAGGTTGGGTGTGGCATCAAGTCCATTAGACCTGAAACGCATCTTTGACTTTTGTGGTCGAACTCATTTGAGTGCATCTTTGAACCAAATTTTATTTCTAAATTCTGCTTTGCGCTTCTCTTCATATCACATTGTACAAGTTTATTTTATTTATTCCTTTAATACACAAAAGTTTTTAAGGTGGGCTCCATCTTGGAATTGACCAAGATCAATGCATATCTACAAGATTTAGGTCAGGAGTTAGTTTCTTATAACGTAATGTGATGAACCAATGTTTGAATTCTTACTATAAAATTGTTTACATTTAGTACCCGATGATGTCTTAAACACAATTGCCTTTAGTAAGATGATGCATGTGCTTAGTAAAATAGATAAAAGAAAAAAAGATAAATGCATACCTCTGAGTTTATAAAATGTTTACAGATAAGTTATCTATTTCATTCTATAAAAAAAGATAAGTTGTCTACAGATCAAACTAAAGATTCTATTGTTTGTTATGAATTTAAAATTATTTTTGGTGCCAACAAATTAATTACTCCCTCCAGTGATAATTAATTTATATAAAATAAAAGGAGTTAGTAAACTTTTTTATTTGTTAAAAAATATTTGTTGATTTCACTAAAATACCATTTTTTTAATCATTTACATGAAAAAGTACCATAATGTGTGCGATTAATTGGAACAATAGTTTGAGAAAATATAACAAAAGTGGGAGATATATAAAATTAACTATTGCATTTATATCTGTAATCAAACCAAAAATTTCTTCATTATCTTCTATGTAACATTAAAACTAACACCATGAGGCTATTGCACTCTGTTGTCACTATTTTGTTGAGCGAATATTAATAGGGGATTGTTTTGACAGGGGCTGATATATATATATATATATATATAGATACATACACACACATTTATAACAGGAGGAATATAACAAACGAGTGAATCTCTTTCTATGTATACATGGAGAGAGACATGAGGATCTGTGTAAGGTCTCTATGCAGATTAACCAGCCACTAACTTAGCTTTAAAACATAAACAAATACAAAAAAAAGATTATCCAGTTGATGAGACTACAAATGGTCGTTCATATTTTCCAGGTTTTTGTGGTGGCAGTTGATGGTAGTTTTAGAGAAGTTGACATGATTCAACTCTATTATCTGCAAATGGTCAATGTGAAGTGATAGAACAAAGAAAATAAGTCTACAATAATTACTAGTAGTAGTAAGATGTCAAGAACTTGGACTTTTTATTTCACATTCTAGAATTTGTATGCATCTTTCTCTCTTATCTGAAGTTTAGTAAATATATTGGTTTAATTTGACAATTATGGATGAATTTTTTTTGGTACAAAAAAGTTTAGGTGGGTTTGGCACCGGTCCCCACTAAGGCCAATGCACGGCTCCAAGGCTCTTTAAACATTTACAAATGACTTATGAGATCACCTATCAAAGGAGCCCTGACAATGATAGAGGGAATCGAACTTATCTCCTTATGGGAATTGAACATGTTCCTTACCATCTGTACCAACTCTAATTGGCAATTATGTACAAATTTGATTCAACAAATTCAGACATATGTACAAGCAAACCAATATTGAGCCTGACAGAGATGATAAAACCACACATTACAAGAGGCCTATAGGCCCAACAACAAGAAGTCCAATGTCACATAATTATCCTAATTTCCTTTTACTAACACATGTTCTTGCATTTTGGAGTAAGAATCTTGGGATTAAAATCAATCCAATCAACTTGATGTTGGCTCTAGCAAAAGGGCTAGTCCTATGAGTTTGAATTCATATTGAGAGATGTACTTACATTTAATACCTCATAGTAACTCAAACATGTTTGCATCCAATAAGAAAATTCATCTGCTTAGAAAACAAAAATCCAATCCTAGATGTTATGAAACTTGGAACATAACATCCTTCCCATATAAAGTTTCTGATTGAATTAATTATTTGGCTAAAACATGATCACCTTATTTAATTTGCTCTAACAAAAAAAATGCTTTAATTAAATTCACTAAAATTCTTGTTTCAATGGAGAAATTCTTGTATACTTCAAGAGCAGCATTCATTGAGTGGATTTTGTTCAACATTGTTAGAAGTAAGATTAATGAAGTTGAATACATTGTTTTAAAGCATATATAGTTATCATTTTTCTTCAAACTAAATTGTCTAACTTATAAATTGATATGTAATATAATGAAATACACAAATAATGTATTTATTCCTTAATATCTCCTAAAAAAGTCAATTGATTCTTATATTAAGAATCATAGTTGGTATTATGTTATGCATATGTTTAGCTAGAAAAGATAAAGTACTATATCTAAAAGGAATTGATTTTTCTTCCAAAATGTAAGCAATAGGCATGTTAGCCACCATAATTAGGTGGGTTTTAGATTCTTAATTCGGTTAATCATGAAGCCCAATTACTAAAATTTTCCTAAACTAAATCTCTGTTTTGGCATCAATCTTAACTTCTTAGATGTCCAATTTTTTTCTTAGTAAAATATATGGCTTTTTGAAAACTAGCCTTATTGGTTGGATTTCATTTGATTGTTTCGGTCCTTAATATTCTATGAATCTTATTGGGTTAAAGGTCATTTTTATCTTAGAAGTTTTCATAAAATATCATTGAGTATCTTGAAGATTTTTCTAATATAATTTTTCCTTAAAAGTTGTAAATAGTATTGATGTTACCTTGAAAGTAAAAATGTAACAATTTTGCTACAATCGTTAGTTTGATTGAATTAATTAATGATAAAAACTAATAGTTAACTAATGATGGAGTAACATTGAGCTTAATCAAACTTTTTAGGGTAATATTACACCAAAAAAAATTCCAGATTTCCAGTAATACTTCATGAAAACTTCTGAAGCAAAAATGACCATTAATCCAATCTTATTATACTCAGTTCAATCATGAATATAAAACTTAATTGGGGGATTCATTTTGATCTCAGCGTCTTTGCTCAATTAATTCTGATGCTAAATAAGATCTTATTTTTTTGACTCGTTGATGTAATATTTTTTCCATAATATCATTATTTATACTTTAAAAGTTAGATAACTAATTTATAAGAATGAAAAAGTTAGTTAAATTAATTATTTGTAATAACTACGTGTTGATTTCTTTAATATACTTTTTCTAATTATTCACATTAGAATTACAGTTTGAATAAAATTATAAAATTTTTAATATATGCAAACAATAACAATTAGAATAACTTCAAAAAAAATTAGAAATTTACAAGATACAATACATTGAAATAAGATCAAACTAAGATTAACGAAATTTATATATATTTATATTGCCGGGGAAATTAGCTTCATTGATGCAGGAACTAAAATACAGAGCAAGGTTCATACAGCTAACAGAAACAAAAATAACAGCTTAGCAGTAAATAAAATCATCCACGGTCATCGTGGGAATTATCAAGGTCATTCTCCAATAGCTTCCTCAAGATAGCAAGATGCCTCCACATCCAATCAGATAGACACAACTCCTTTAATAAAGCTTTTGCAACTCAATCGGTTATCAAGTTTGCTTCCTCATAGGATGCTGCCACTTAACCTTGACATGATGAGCTTGCCCCTTTAGAATTTAGATTAACTAAATATACACTGAGTATATGTTGGCAAAAATTTACTCATATTATCTTATTTATAAATCATTTTTAATATGTTTCACACAAATAAAAAATAATAAATTTTATATTAAAATTCAATAACTTTATATATTTATCACTATTTAACATACATTATTGTAGCTTATAAAATAAATTCAAAACAACAATAAACAGAGGATAAAGTTTTACCTTCTCTCTCTACCTTATCAATATAAACTATCTTCTACTTTCTGTTTTTAATCATGCCATAACGTTCCTAAGCTATATTCATGTGCTTTGAAATAAAGTGGAACTACATATATATTTCACTTCAAAGTGAATCTCAGGTTTGGAAATGTTAAAAAATATTTTTACATAAATATTTGAAAAATATTATTTTGTTTCGTCAAAACGTGGGTTTAGACTCTGTTGGAAGCTCATCACAGGCCAGATCTGCACGTGTTTGTTGACAGGTGATTTTTCGGGGTAATTGATGAATGATTGTCTATCCTCAGCTTATTCTTCGGGGTCAAGAGCAAAGGCTCCAACTTCTTGATGGCTTCCTCTGCTTCCCCTCTTATTCCTTTCACTCTATCCGCTCCTAGTACACATTCTCTCTCCACTGACACTGCCGATTCTTTCTCACTCTCGTCAATTCCGAACCCCACACTGAAAACCCCTTCAATTCGCTCTCGCTTGAGCAAACTATGTCAAGAAGGCCAACCTCACCTTGCTCGCCAATTGTTCGACACTCTTCCCCGTCCTTCCACTGTTCTCTGGAACACCATCATCATTGGCTTCATCTGCAACAGCATGCCCTTGGAAGCCTTGTTGTTCTACAGTCAAATGAAGTCTACCCCAGGTACTCGATTCGATTCTTATACTTACTCTTCCACTCTCAAGGCCTGTGCTGAAACGCGGAACCTTAGAGTTGGTAAAGCTGTGCATTGCCATTTTCTACGGTGCCAATCTAACCCAAAC